>JAJMBG010000008.1:0-236474 GCA_030565225.1 Allodekkera sacchari
TGATGAACTAAATAAAAAAAAAAAATTTTTTTTTTTATTTTTTTTTTTTTTTTTTACCTCTTCTTCTCAGTGTCCGCTATGCAATAAAACACTCTCTTCCATATAATCTTCCTTGGACGCAACTCCGTAATAAGGTGACGACTATACTACGTTTAACTATAACTGCTCACCGCGCTGCAGCACATGCCGGGATTTTGCGAACAGCTTTGAGATGTACCAACATGCAGGCTTAGTGTATTGTCCCATTGTAGCCAGAAATCGGACGTCATCATACAGTATTTTCGCTGGCACTTGCGGCCACGCCAAACCAGTAGTCACCACAAAACCGGTAGTTTTTGTCCTTAAGCGCTCAGCACCAAAAGAAAGCGCTCAAAGTAGCAGGACCGCCTACTAGAAGTTGGATAGAAGCCACCAAAACAGTAACAATGATCTCAACCTGTAGTATTAACTACTGTAGTTTAAGTAAACCCCATGAGCATTTTGCGGCAATCAGGTACACAAGCCATATGTTTACGAAGCAGTGGCTCCACCTACTACATGTACGGATGTTTGGTCTACGGAAAGGTCTCATAATTTATTACTTTCGACTGCTTCACAGCCAGTCCAATCGTACGTCATGTACTACTCACGTTCAGGAAAACCACACGTGGTGTCAGCCTAGGCCGATCTCACAACCTGGTCTATGGCCTTAGCCACGTACTTGACGTTGCCTGGGTTTAAACCAGCGATACTAATTCTACCAGAGCCAGCCATGTAAACACCGTAGTCCTTTTCGATCTTCTTGACCTGGTCTGGGCTCAATCCCGTAAAAGAGAACATACCTTGCTGTTCTGTGATGTGCGTCCAGGTGCCAGGCGTGCCCAAAATCTGCAACTCTTCCACCAGAGCCTTTCTCATGCTCTTGATTCTGGATGACATGGTGACCAAGTCCTTCTCCCACTGCTTGTACAACTCCGGCGTGGTCAAGATCTTAGTGACGATCTTGGCTCCGTAGGAAGGAGGGTTGGAGATCTCGGATCTGATGAATCTGGCCAACTGCGAGGAGATGGCACTCTGCAAGGATGCATCCTTGGCAGGGAGAATAACGTGGAATGCACCAATTCGTTCACCGTACATGCCGACATTCTTGGCAAACGACTGGCACACTAAGATACCAGGGAACTTCAACGTGGGGCTGTTGACAGCAGTTCTGACGGCCCAGGCATCCTTTGCTAGGGAGCCACTAGTGAAACCTTGGTAGGCACAGTCGAATAGTGGAAGGTGTCCGTTCTTGGAGATGGCAGCTAAGATCTGGTTCCATTGCTCTGGTTTAGGGTCCATACCCGTTGGGTTGTGAGCTGTGGCATGAAGCAAGAAGACAGAGCCCTTTGGAGCATCCTCAATGGCCTTGAGAAAGCCGGCGATGTTCAAGGACTTGTTTTTGGCGTCCCAGTATGGGTATTTGGCGGTCTTAAGGCCTGCAAGATTGAAAATCTGGTGGTGGTTGGCCCATGTTGGGTCCGAAACATAGATAAGCGGCAATCCTTCTCCTTCTGGAGTCTTGTAGTAGCCCTCAATAAACTTAGCGGCCAAGTGAAGCGATCCCGTGCCGGACAAAGACTGCACAGACACAAGTCTATCTTCGGAAATGGCCTTGGAGTCTTCTCCCAAGATAACTCCAGCAGCAGCTTTGGTGAACTGCTTTAATCCAGTAATTGGCAAGTACTCGTGATTGTAGTCTGCAGAGTTCTGGATCAAATTCTCGGCAATTTTGACCGAAGGAAGCACCCAAGGTTTTCCATTGTCGTCTCTGTAAGCACCGATACCTAGATCGACCTTAGTGGTTCTAGGATCTTCAGCATATCTGGCTTTGACACCGAAAAGAGCATCCGGAGGTAGCTGAGGAATGTTACAAGCATAGAAACCTTTTGACATGTTGATTGTTGCAAAGATCTGAAGGTTACAGAAGCAAAAAAGGTTAAGGAAGTAAGTGTAGATTAAATACAGTAATCGAGTGTTACCAGATCTCGGGCAGTAGAAGCAATGAAAAAAAAAAAAATGTGGAGAAATTTGGGGAAGCAGTGAAAAAAAAAAAAAAAAAAAAAAAAAAAAAAAATTTCCTGGTAGAGTCATCACAGTGAGTCAGAAGCTACCGGGAGAGACGGTGGATGGCTTGCCAGAGAGCTTGCCAGAGAGCTTGCCAGGGAGCTTTCCGGAGAGCTTGAAGCCGATCAGGACAGACAAGAGACAAAGAAAAAGCTTGCAGAGTAGTGTAAATGTATGTAGGCGAAGATCATTGTAATTGGCATGAGAAGCGGCATATTGGTGGGAGGCTGAGAAAGCGGTCGGTGTCAAGCATGCGTGGCTACCACATGGAGAGAATGGTAGCACCGCAGAGAATGGCCGGGGTAGCAGGCGGCAGATGGTCTGCTCAGCTTGGGACAGCCAATTGGTACTCGCAATACAAGTGAAGTTGTCGATGCTTCGAAATAGAGGTCGTGAAATGAGGTTGCCTGCCTGCTAACTAGCCGCTAGAAACCGACTCTCTTCTAGAAGCCCAGACTAAGCGCTGCAAGGCCCGTGGTGTAGGTTCTTACAGTGCACAGTATGCGTGCTGACCGCAGCAGTGCTTCGTTGTCATTGTCTTGGCTACTTACTAATTCATTACCGCTGCGTTTTATCCGGCTATGCTTTGCGCTGCTTAAGCGCCGGTCTAGCGCCAAGTCCGAACTGCATTTTGGCGCTAGTGAGCCCCACGCCGAGTCGTGGATCTGGGCACCCTACACTTCAACACTAGTGTAGAAGCGCAATGTTTGCAACTTATGGTATATTCATTTGTTTCCGTTAGCTGCTTCTCCCGCTTCGACTAACCTTCCGGTGTCTTGCACCCCACCATCTCGGCTCAAGCCCACCAGCCGCAATGCGCCACGTCTTCATCGCGGCAGATGGCGCAGGATTTTTCACCTTTCTTCAACTCGTCTATTTCTACAAGAAAAGTATGGATCTTCTAGGAGATATAGTGGAGCATGATCTGTCGTCGTCCGAGCCTGTTGCTCCGCAGAAACAGGTCAAGGTAGGATTTCCAGCGGCTAGAAAGACAACTCCGAGCCGATGGAGACAAAGACTTCAACGAAAAGGAATATCGTCGATGTCGGGAGTTGTGACTGTGAAAAAAGCAGCAAAAAGGCCGGAAATTAAGAAGAAGGGGAGACATACAAAAGCCGCAGATGCGGTAGAGATGGACGAGCGGAAGCAGATTGATAAAGAGAACATTGAACGGTTGAAGAGCATGACAGATGAGGAGAAGGAGCAGTTCAAGCAGGAATTGACCGAAAGTTTTAACCCGAGAGTTCTCAAGATGTTGATGCACCAGAGTGAAAAGAAGTACGGAAAAGCCAGCAAGCGGGATTCGCCTGATGAGGTGCTCAAGAAGTTGGAGGCGGAAAGTAGGGTTCCGCTTTTCCCAACCATTGAAGGAGATGGAACATGGATTGGAGGCTATAAGGATGAGAAAGCCCAGAAAGCTTTTGAAGAGAAGCAGAAGAAGGAGGAGGAAAGAATGAAGAGGGAGCTAAGTGAAAGGAGAAAGGGAAAGAATGGTGTTGTGGAGTGTGGTAGCATTGGCGAGAAGATGAAGCAGGAAAGTACAAAACCGGATGAAGAGACAGGGGAAAAGAAGACAAGGGAGAGACAAGGTTTAGAACAGAGTTTAGAACAGAGATCAGAGAAGAGATCAGAGAAGAGATCAGAGAAGAGATCAGAGAAGAGTTCAGAGAAGAGATCAGAGAAGAGCATGGAACAGGGTCCAGAGCAGATTCCAGGAGCTGAAGAAGACAATAAGACCACATCGCTGCCGCAGCCCAAGAAGGAGCGGGAGCATAGTGATGCATCGTCTCTGAAATCGGCTCTCCGTAGTTCCACCACTCCATCCTCTAAGAAAGTCAGGTTTAGTAATGAAGCAACGGTCCAGTATCCTGATGAACAGAAGAAAGAGGGTGATTGGGAGGATATAGAGTTTCTTGATGATGAAGGACCGTCTTTTGAAGATGCAAAGACTATATTGCAAGAGGACAAAGATTCGATGATGAAAAATCCGGGTTTCAGCAAGCGTACAGACCGCTACCAACCCTTGGATATTGATGATCCTAACTTCAACAAGAAGCTGCACGAGAAGTACTTTCCAGATCTTCCAGAAAATATCAGTCAGTTGGAGTGGATGTCAAATAAGAAAGTCCCAGAAACCCCCAAGGATGTTAGTTATGACTCCATTGATGATTTACGATTCGACTTCAACGGTGACTTAATCACCTCCACAAACATAGAAAAATACTCCTTGAGTACGGCTGAAGGTTTACACCATCACTCTACGCACCCAGAGCTTCCTGGTTATACCCTTGCAGAGTTAGCACATTACTTGAGATCAACTTACCCTGGCCAGTGCTGCATAGCAAGCAGAACGCTTGGGAGAATTATGTACAAGCTAGGAACTCTTGGCTACGGAGTCAGAGAAGTGAGCGATGATGATGCTACTGGTATTGAGAAGGAGTTAGTAAAGAAACAAGGAGAAGAAGGACTATTCGAAAAAAAGTGCTGGGAGCTAATAATTGAGTTGGATATACTTGATTTTCTCACTGAGATGGCATCTGACAAGCAGAAAAACTTATCGGTGAAAAATTATGCCATTGATGCTCTATGGCTCTGGAAACAGGCACATGGTGATGTTAAATGTAAGAAAATCCGTGAGGAGATAAAAGAGCAGGCGTCTAAACATCAGAACTAATAATTTTATAAACGTTAATGAGATTCTATGCATTGATTGATGGCTATTTATTTTATATTATCAAAAGTGCAACTCACCCTTGATAAACAGATTACCACAGCCGATTATTATATATAAACTGGCCCCTCCCCAAACTTAATTCATTTTCGAGAATCTCTGTTAAGTTGAGTTCTCCATAACTTTTTGCCCGTCGTTGAAGTATAGGCTATATCTAATCGTAACGACATATTTGTCATCACTCTATGGCGGATATTCTCACCTGATTGATTGTCGACTGTAACCGCTCATTCCGTTGCACTTTATAATAGTGATCAGTAAACTCAACGGCATTCATGTACCTCAAGAATTTCTCATCATGAGTAATCACAATCAATTGAAAGTTAGTCTGAACAGACCTCATTTCAATTATTTGATGGAGAGCCCTCGCAAGACTTTCGATATTCTCATCATCAAGATTTGTGGTCGGCTCATCTAAGGCAATCATTCCGAAATTCAATCCAAAGCATTCGGCCAAAGCAAGCCTTATCAATATCGACGCCAAAACCCTCTGTCCAGCAGAACACCGGCCTCTCATATCCAACTCTACTCCATTTTTGACCATAACAACTCTGTAATTGTATGATCTTGTGATCCTGGTGGTTTCTGACTTGCTCTTTCTAGCTGTCTGATCTGCCTTGATCATTATGGACTCAACGTCATTGCCCTTGTATGTTTTCTTCCATAGCTCATCCAAAATCCTATTGATTTCCTCCATTTTGTGGTGATGGTACTCCATCACACCATTGTCAGTAGCCTTGTAGCATGTAGCAAGATCGGTGACCATGGCCAACTTTGTTTGTAGTTTAGTGTATGCGTCAGCGTACTTTTCATTGATTCCCTTATAGTTTCTTTCTATTTCTTGCTGTGTTGACTCGATTTGTTTTTGGATTTGGGTGATCTCGCCCAATCGGGTAGCATACTGCCTTTGGTGGTTCATTTGAGCGCTTTGCAACTTCTGACTTTGATTAAGATAGGCCTCCCTTTCTGCCTCAGCCTTCCTCACGTCTAATGTAGTCATTTCTTCCTGAATCTTTGCGAGATCTTCCTGAAGAGAGATCAGCTCTAAGTTATACTGGATGATTCTCTCCTCATTGCTGGCATTATTGACTTCATTTTCCAACTGCTTTTGATTTGCCGTCAAATTATCAAGTTTCTTTTCTAGATTTTCTAACTGTACTTTATACTTCATAGTTAATTCCTCTGATTCTCTAAGTTTGGAACAAAACTCCACTTCAAACCGCTTGATATCTGAACCAATTTGTTTGAAACTGGTGTTAATCTCCAAATAGTGGGAAGTCTCTCCTTCAAGAGACTTCAATTTCTCTTCTGATTGCTCCTTAAATTGTGCAATCTTCTCGCTTGCTTCCTGATAACTTTTGTTCAAAGCGAGAATTCTTTTCTCAATAGCTATAGTTTCGTTATTAAGAGAATATTTCCGAGACTCCTTTTCTTTGATTGCTGATTCAATATTAACCTTACTCATCGATTTCATCTCCAAGTCAGTAATTTTTAGTTTTAGTTCGCTTAGTATTGACTCGAATTGATTCATCCTTGTGACATGCAACTCTTTTTCATTCCTTAATTTTTCAAGCTCTTGTCTAGAAGACTTAATATTATGACTTAGTGATTGCTTCATCTTTTCCAAGTCTTCCAAACTCTTATCCAAACCTTGAGCAGAAAGTTGGTCCTGACAATTCTTAATTTCATCCTCAGTGTTATTGATTTTGGAATTCAAGTCGGGAATCTGATTAACTCGTTGCTCAAGCTTTTGCATACGTTTTAATTCCCTTTTCATAAGTTCCACCTGATCAGATTTCTCAGGCATCTGAGATTCCAATCTCATGAGATCAGCTTGAAGTACCTTTTGCTCTTCTTCCAACCCTGCACACTGCTTGGTTAACATATCAAAGCGTTGAATTTCTGCTCTGGTCTCTCTGAAACTATTCAGAAAATCTTCCTTCTCCTTTAGAAGCTGTTTGGCCTCCAAATCATTTTTCATCTTATTGTTCTGAATTTCCAAGAGTTGGAAAAAGCTGGATTTCTCCTTCCCATGAAACTCTCGGTGACAAAGAAGGCATGCATTTTTGCGCTCTGCTAATGATAATGCTTTTTCGTTAAAAGAAACGTAAGCCTCAAAATTCTTAACTTTTGTGAAATCTAGCTCGTAATCCTCTTGAATATCTTTCAGAACTGTTTCATAGTCTTCTATTTCAAAAGAATTTTTATAAATATCCTGATACTTCTTCTTGATAGTTTCAAGCTTATAACGAATCTTGTGCTGTTCACTTCCTAGCTCGGACAAAGAATCATTGACCGTCCGAAATTTAAGCCTTTTCTGTTCTAAGGTACTTTCGAATATCTGCAAGTTGGTTGCTGCCTTCTCATAATTGTTTTCAGAAGTCTTTAAAAGACTAGCATAATCACTGGTTGCGCTCTCTACTGTGGTTTCAGGTGCCATTTTGCTGAACCAGGACATGCAAGAGCTTAACTCGCTAGAGTACCTATTTTTGATGTCCTGAAGAACTGAAATTCGAGATGTCAAATCGTTATTTGCTCTTGCAATACCTATACTTTCCTCTACAGATTCCAGTTCCACCTCGAGGCTAGAAATTGAAGCCTTCAAATCTGATATCCTGGAGTTCATAGAACTTATATCTGCGGATTTCTTAAAGTCTTGCTGTTCTAGCTGCTTCTTCTTCAACTGATCACGATATGACTGAAGCATAACTAGGTTACTAGTGATGGTCAGAAGCTTTGATTGATCATCTGCTAGGGATTTAGTAAGCTGATTAATGTCGTCTTTGAGGTACTCGAGGTGCTGAGTTTCTTTTGCTTGATTCTCTTTGATTCCATCAATCGTTGTTGTGTGCATTTTCATAGTCTTCTGTGCCTGATCTCGTAGATGTGAGATCTTGGATTCAAGAGAAGAAATCCTGGAATCCAAGGATCTGGAAAAACTGCCTGAGGGCTTAACCTTAAGTTCATCAGAGTATTTCATGACCAGTTGATCCCTCTTCTGTAAATTTGCTTCATATTGGTCATACATGCCCTTTAATTTTCCTTCTTCAAAAGTGTGAGCAGTATACTTCTTTCTCAGATCGTCTATTTGCTTGCCCAGGTCGACGACCTCCTCGGAGACAGAATCAAGCTCCAGCCTCTTATGAGCCATTATATCAGTGAAGCTACTGAGCTGCATCTGAAGTTCCTCCTTAGGTTTATTCAAAATTTCTGTAGTCGTCCGTATCCTATCCATGTGCTGCTGTAGGCTAGTCTGCTGCTGCTGAAGAGAAGCTAGTTTACTTAGCGTGCGCTCGTAATCTTGCTTGGTGTCGTAAAGCTGAGCTAACTTCTGATCATCGTCGAAAATGAGCTGCTTTATGCGTGCCATCTCGGACTTGGCATCCTTTACCTGGGTTGATAGCGTATCGATCTGAAGCTGCTTTTCTCTGGACCGTGCTTTATCGTTTTTCAAGTGTGCCACGTCGTTGGATATGAGGCGGATGTCTACATTGAGCTCCTTGTTAATGTTCTTCAAGCCTTCGAGCACGCGTATGAACTTGATCGAGTCAAATATCTCGTCAAACCGCTTCTTAAGCACAGCGG
This sequence comes from Allodekkera sacchari, assembly GCA_030565225.1. Classification (NCBI taxonomy): domain Eukaryota; kingdom Fungi; phylum Ascomycota; class Pichiomycetes; order Pichiales; family Pichiaceae; genus Allodekkera; species Allodekkera sacchari. Next base: position 8,402 of record JAJMBG010000008.1, read on the forward strand.
ACTCGCTAATGGGCCAAAGGTTGTCATCCTGGTGGCAGAATATGACGTAATTCAAGATGGCCTTGGAGACACCAAGCTGCCGTGGAACAAGCTCTTCAATATCGGTGACCTTGGAGCTGATGGTCTGGCGTTCACCATGGTTGATGGCCATTAGCTGGTTCTCTCTGGTCTTGAAGCTTGTGCTATGAGTTCTTGGGTTCCTGGTGGCCATCAGAGACTTGGAGAGAATCATGTTGACTTTGTTTACATTCTGGAAGGCAAGCTTGATTTGGGCTTTTGTCTCCGTGGAGCTATGGAGAGCTGGATCATTGATGAAGGAAGCGTTTTTGGAGTTTGGCGGTAACTCTCCGGTTGTTGCATAGCGTAGACACTCGATGATGGTGGTTTTCCCCGAGCCATTGGTTCCTACAATCAATGTCAAGGGCTTTCCAAACTGGATTGTTTCCTGGGATTCGTCGCTGAAGGATCTGATGCCCGAAATCGAGAGCTTGTAGATGGTGGACATGATGATAAGAATATTTGGAGAAAGTGAAAGATTCGGAGATAAAGCTAGAAAAGGTGACGGTGAAAATTAATGGCAGAGTGCCTGGACGGCCGTGAAGTATTAATGCAGTGGGATTTCTGATGATGGATATGAGTGTATGAGTGGTAACGGCGAAAAAAGGAAAAAAGGAAAAGTATTTAACTGAAAATCCGATAGAGCCATACAATGATGCTGAAAAATAAGTAGTACGCGAGACTAGTGCGTGAAAAATAGCTGTAATTTGTGGGGTAAGAACGAGAGACAAGCTCAGCAGTAAAACTCTTAAATTGTGGGCAGATATCGGTTAGCAGAGGTAATAGGGTTGAGTAAAACGGAGTGTGCTTTATCTTTCATTTTGACTTATAGCTGTAGGCTTGGAAGATAAGACCGCTTGCGTGTCTCTCCGACTGTTTGAGGTTCCTAGCGGCGCTTGTCCTCTAATGGCACTGCTTGAGGAGTGGAAGTATTCCCGTTATTTGAAGCATGTATGTAGCAGTACCTGTAAAATATCAGATACATTAGAACTCTAAATCTTGTGATTTTGAATGCGTCAATTAGCCGAGGCTGAAGTGTCAGACAATGCAGTAGCATCAGCACCGTGGCAGCGGTAGAGAAATAACCAGCGCTAGGGAAATAGCCAACTCTAGGAAGGCTGGATCATTGCAGTCGGTAGACACCTCCAGATGAAAACACAATCCATCAGCTTGTGATACCTACGAAATTAGAGCAGCCGGTCCTGTGCGGAGCGGCAGATATGCTGCCGATACTGGACTCCAGCGCCAGTTGCGATCTACGGCTAAGCGCTCGCCGTGGCTGGCTGTAAGCTGGCTGCAAGCATAGCTACAGGCCGATCTCTGTGGCAAATTGTCACACAAATAATCTCTTGATGCAGATGGGATTCCAACCAACAGTGCAGATCTTCTTCTTACTACAGGCGAAACGTTCCGGGAGTGTTGACTTATACACCTACACTCATTAAGCGCCAGATCTGGCTCCACTGATGAGTCCGCACTTCCTCGGCAAGAAATCCTCCGGAGTGATAGTCTTCTCCGCTACAGCTTTTGGCATTCATTTGAAAGCTATTGGTGTCTTATTTTTTGTCGGCGGACTTGCTTGTTTCCTTTGCTCTTTCCTCATTAATGTTATGCTTCCGCCACACCTCATAACAGAATCTTAACGGCCTTCTCCCGCGCAAAAATTTTTTTTCTTCACCTTCTCCGAGAAACCTGTGTTCAACTTTGAAATATCACTACTTTTATCTCTTTGAAAACAGATAGAAGTGTAGTTGCCAAGAAACTGTCGCTTACAACACACACAACAGAAAGCAGTTGATCGGTTTGTTGCATTAAGCCAATCACACAGGAATAAGCTTCGGATAATAACAGGTTTAAGAACCCAACCGATAGACTGAAACACTTATTCACAAAGTTGTCTAGAGACACATCCACCAGTCCTACAAGTACAGCATTTGGTTTGTAGGTCGTTCATCACCTTCAATAACAAGTTTGTCATCGCCTTTTTGGAGTTTGACAGCCACTCATCAAGTTTGGAACCCTTTCCCTTGGATTAGACTCCATCTGAGTGATAAAGTTCCATCTGCCAAAACCCGTCTGCGCAAAACGACTTCGGAATCTATCGATTAATCGGAAGTCCTTTTTTTTGCCACCCATCAGCCCGCTGGGTCTTATGAAAGCCCGCTTTTTCAGAGCCATCGATTCTACAATAGTCAAAGCAATGTCCACATCTGCAGAGTCCAACACTCCAACAATATGGTATAAGCCTACCACAAACACCACGGGAAGGCCTGTGCTCAAATTGTTCAATACATTGACGCACACCAAGGTGCCGTTCGTCCCGAAGTCGGCATCGCAAGTCACATGGTATAATTGTGGACCGACTGTGTACAACTCAAGTCACATGGGGCATGCCCGTAATTACGTCAGTGTCGATATCAATCGTCGTATTCTTCAGGACTATTTCAACTACAATGTCATGTTTATCCAGAATGTCACCGATATCGACGACAAGATCATTCTAAAGGCCAGACAGGAATACCTTTTCAATCAATACACCGAGAAGCTAGGAGGAAAGATTACTCCTGAACTCAAGCAGAGAGCTGCTAAAGGTCTTTCAGCCTACATCAAGAAGAATCTCGCTGATTTCCCACTTCCGGAAGACGGAGCTGGACTTGGCGAAGCATTTCGTGACTGGACATCCGGCCTGGATTTAAAAACAATCGGCCTCACCAAGCCTAAGGTCCCTATGCACGTCAAGGCTTGTCTCAAAGCCCTAGATGCCATGGAGAACGAAAAAATCTCCTATGATGACTTCCTTGCCGCAACCAAGGACGTCATAGTGCCAGGACTCGATGCAGAACTTGGAACCACCGTGACCGATCCAACAATCTTCCGTAACTGTGCCGCCTTCTGGGAGAAAGACTTCGAGAATGACATGGCCAGATTGAACGTACTTCCTCCAACAGTGACTACTCGTGTTTCAGAGTATGTGCCGGAGATCGTTGACTTTGTTAAGAAGATTGTTGAAAGAGGTTATGCTTATGTGACTAAGGACGGATCTGTCTACTTCAACACTGCCAAGTTCGACGGTGCTCCAAATCATCAGTATGCTAAGTGTCAACCATGGTCAAAGGGTGACATGGCTTTGATCGATGACGGGGAAGGTTCTCTTTCTGTGCGTTCTGCCGATTCCAAACTCAATGCCTCCGACTTTGCTCTCTGGAAGTCTTCAAAACCAGGTGAGCCATTCTGGCCATCTCCATGGGGAAAAGGCCGTCCAGGCTGGCATATCGAGTGTTCAGTGATGGCTTCTGATTTTGCCGGTGACAACTTGGATATACACTCTGGAGGAATAGATCTTGCATTCCCACACCATGATAACGAACTTGCTCAGTCAGAAGCTTACTTTGACTGCAAGCAGTGGGTTAGCTACTTCTTGCATACTGGCCACTTACACATTGAAGGTCAGAAAATGTCAAAGTCATTGAAGAACTTTATCACAATTGATAAAGCACTCGAGAAGTACAGCGCACGCCAGCTTCGGTTGTGCTTTGCTTTAGTGCAATGGAACAATCCACTTGACTTCCGTAGTAGTTTATTAAATGAGGTGCGCAGTGTTGAAACTGCTCTTAGTAATTTCTTCCAAACTGTACGTGCCTTGTGCCGTGACTGTGAGGCTCGCCAACAACGCGGTGAGCTTCTTTCTAAGAAGCTTGGCCCACAAGAAAAGTCTCTACTTGCTGATCTTGATGTAGCAAGGGAGAAGGTGTATGCCGCCTTGTGTGACAATCTTTCTACGCCTGTGGCTATTCGATGCCTGATGGATCTCGTGACTTCTGCCAATTCATATATTGCCAAGGCTGGCGCTGATGTTAAGGTCGATCTGTTGGTGCAAGTGGTTACTTATGTCACCAAGATGCTTGGAATCTTTGGTTTCACTACAAGACCAGACGGAATGGGATGGAGCGATGACGCCAAACCCGGTGAATCTTCCTCTGGCTCTCTTGAGGATGTTGCCATGCCATATGTTAAGACTTTGGCCACATTCCGTGATACAGTTAGATCGACAGCAATTGCAAAGGGAGACTACAGTATTCTTCTCCGCGCATGTGATGACGTGCGTGACAAGCAGTTGCTACCGCTAAACGTGGTGCTTGATGATCGTGGAGCAGACCAGGCAGCTTTGATTAAATTCATCAGTGACAAAGAGAAGGAGTCACTAATCAAACAGCAGGAAGAGAAAGAGGCAATGCTAGAGGCTAAAAGAAAGAAGAAGGAGCAGCAGAAAAAGCAGCAGGAGCAGAAAGAACTAGAGAGAAAGGAAAAGGCTCGTTTGAGTGCAGAGGAGATGTTTAAGACCGAAGAGTATAAAAAGGTGTATTCGGAGTGGGACGACATGGGCTTGCCTACGAAGACGGCTGATGGAAAAGAAGTTAGTAAGAGTGCCAAGAAAAAGTTGATGAAGCAGTACAATCAGCAGAAAAAGTTGCATGAGCAATATTGGGGGGAAAAATGATAGATAGTGATAAACTGAAAAGTATATTATACTAATGAAAGAGCATTGAATAGTAGCTGAGGAAAGTAGTTCTATTTGTGGAGATAACTATTTGTGATGGTAGGCCTTCAGACTCGAATAGTTTAATTGAGAGGAGTATTCGGGAGAAATTTGGGCGAATTTGCGAACAAAACAGAACTATGGTGTGCAATTAGAAGTCGGTGTATATAAGAAAGGTCAATACTTATTTTAGCGCTAATGTCAGTTATGTTAGAAACCGAAAGTTGCTTGCAATTAGAAGACGTACCATTTTTTTTTACTAAAAATGAGTTTGGCTTCTAGAATATCACCGGTAAAATATTAAGAAATACAAGGGTTTCGGGGCTTAAAGGGCTCACACCTATTAAGCATCAACCTCTCTCAATCAACTTTGATGGCTTCAGAAGTTAACTATCACTGGAGTAGTTATTTGAGGACACTGAAAGTGTAGTGGCCTGGTTGGTAACTAGAACATAATGTGGAGGAGTCGAGCCAAGAATTAAGCTACAGGTGTAGCATTAACTACTTCATATATAACAATTAGTATGTCGCGGCAAGCAGTGTAGCACGGAACAAAGTATCTATTTAATGCAGCAGCTAGAGAACCACTATGGGATATAAAAAACTATGGGAAGATCAAATGCTAGTGACTTGATATAGATACGTTTTGGGAACTTATAAGTAAGAGGGAGGATAGTTACAGATACGAAGATTTAATAGCATCCGCAGATATAACTGCCTAAGTAGTGTTAAAGCAGTCAAAGAATATGAATAGCACAGATTTTAGCCGTAGCAAGATTCTTTTATAAAGTACGAGAAACTATGGACCTAGTATCCTAGTCAGGAGGACAAAAACTGGGATCAAAGTTTGGCGGCAGACAAACAGCAGACTGGATGATCTTTTTGCGATGTCAGATACTTATACACTAATGCCTTTCTCTAGGCACAGAGATCGAGGGATCTCCGAATACTACATCACAAGCATCTTGACACATCGATGCCAATTATCCAGGTCTGATGTCACCTACTGTTCGGCAATGAGCATCGGTTGGGAACAATCAACCCCACCTAGTGTTTTTCCCAGTTCGTCTACTAGAACTCCGAACGCACATCCAAGGTAGTCGTTCGTTGTATTCTACAGCACCGGATCGGCTACAGCGTCAAAGTGCAGAGATTCAGACGGTTACCGTGCTCCGACTTTTCTGCACCGCGCCAGCTGCACCAAGCCTCTCATCACCTGCAGTCTCCGCTCTACTTGCATCACCTACTCTACATGATGGTGTTTACGCCGGAACCTGCGGCTGAAGCCTATCCAGAAATCCAGTCTATGCTCTGCAGGTTCACTACATTTATGCTGAGCAATCGGTAGCACCTGCTGTAAGTCTGAAAGCCTGTAACTCACCCCCCGACAGCGTAGTTGTAGTTTGGCATCGATCGCTATCTGTTGCCGTTGCTACCGACTCCGACTTATAATACCGCGGCTGGCAGGAAGTACTTCTCCGACATGAAACGCGGCTTTTGGACTGGAGAGGCCCAACAGCACATCGCACAAGCAGCCGGAGTCAGCGAAGTCAGCATTCGCTGGTGCAATTGTGAACTACGGAGAAGACCACCACACGCCACCATTGACTCCTTCGAAAGCCGCTAAGCTTCGGAGTCGCCAACGGCACACGATGTGCGGCAACGTTTGCGGCATGCCCGTAGTAAACCGGGTTGCACGGTGCAGTTCCGTCAACGCGAGGTGTCACGCACTGGGGGTTGTTTGTTCCGCTGTGGCCCAAGGCTTTCGCAGGCCGAAAATAGAAGCCGGGTGCAAAAGGAGTGGGAGGGGAAAAAGCAAGTGCAAAAAAAAAGCGAGAAGAGACGGCCACAGCAGAAGATTAAACACCAGAATCGTCTCTGCTGGATGACTCCAATAGTGCAGTAGCAGAGGCCGGTGTCAGCATAGCAGACCAACAAGCATAGCATAGCTTAGCACGGACACAGAATAGAGAGCAGAAAAAAAAATAATAATATCCGTGGAATCAGGTGAACTCCGGAGAACGACGCCGGAAGAATGCAGCGCCTGGAAAGTGCCCAATGCGGAAGGCAGAAGTCCAAAGCCAACAGTGGTTTCTGTAGAAGGAAAAAGTGTGGATAGGGCGACCAGGCCGGTTTGAGTGGGATTATGGTCTCTGGGCGGGAAGAGTAGGCGACGCGGAGCAGGGACCAAGGGAAGAGTGGAGGCCACGCAAGCGGCATAACAAGTGCAGTAGGTGGATGCTTCCACGGTTCAGTTTGATGAGGTCGACGGCAGATGTTACAGTTCCAGGTATAAGAGGATGAAGAGCTCCATGGAAGGCCAGGCAGCGTTTGGACCAGAGTCTGTGCCAAACAACGTTCCCCCACAGCGCTCGGAGTACAGCACCTCCGAATACGGCAAATGATGTGGGCGCGAGATTTTGTGGGGAAGCGAGGTGGACGGAGACAAGGAAGCCGAGGACGGAGTAGGTTTCGGCTGGCCTACGGTGCGGCGTGGGATCACACGACGCGGTACTCCGAGAGAGGCGAAGCGCACGTCTCGGAAACAGAAACAGAACCCGAGTGCTACAACTAGATGGACCTTACTATGGCTTTGCCTGGTGGCGAGCCACCGCCCGGCCACACACCTACAATTCTGCCAGGAATTCTGCTGCTACTTAGGTTTCCAGCTGTGGTTGCGGGCTGTCATGGCCATGTGCGATCTCCCGGCAGCTGGCTCCCCACCTTTTTTTTCCCCTATCAGCACCCCACCCCACCCCACCTGCGGTGTAGGTCGCAGCCCGCAGCCCGCAGCCCGCAGTGCGCAGTGCACACCACGCAGTACGCGGGTCGTGCGACGCCCAGCTACGAGTAATGACCTTCGAGGACCACCGGAGAAAAGGCCGCCAATGGGCGCACTGGCGCGCAGCAGCACACCACAGGACCACAGGGCATGGCGTGGTGGTGGCCCGATAAGATGATACGATCTATCAGATCGCACCGCACCGCACCACAAGTCCGAGAAGGGTTACTCCGAGCACGAAAAGAAGGAACAAAAAAAAAAAAAAAACAAAAAAAAAAAAAAAAAAAAAAAAAAACCGCATCCACTTCCATTTCCACTTGTCAACCCACATCCTGGTGCTGGCTAGTGCATGCCCATTATATATATATATATATATAGATGCCCTTCTGCGTGCAACAGCCCCACAGGGCACGCGTGCCCTTTGTCTCCGTTACTACGGTTCTAAACTAGATTGCTACACTAGATTGCTTCTTCTACATCCAAGATGTGCACCCCTAACTTTGTACGCTCAAGTTCTCAGATAACAGACTTGTCCTGCTACTCCTTGAGTCTGAACAACAACATCCCCACCACCTACACCACCACCAGGCCCTTCGAAAAGGGCAACCTCTTGCCGCCTCTTCCTAAGCTGGACCTCGGCCTTTCCCGAATTGCTCCGGCCGACTTCCACAAGCCCAGCAAGTTGGATCTCTTGATCCAGACTGCACAGCGCGCAGGGCTGGAGCCTGTGGCGGGTGCGGCGGATGCAGCCATCGCTATGTCCGTGCCGCCAAACGTGGCCCAGCTCAACGCCTGTACGCCCGCAGAGCTTCCACTGTCCGGCGTCCCAATGCCTTCGCTTCGTTCTCTCACCTCGTCGATTTCCTCGGCATCGGCATCGGCTTCGTCCACTTCGGCCGCTTCGGCCGCTTCCGCCACTTCAACCACCTCCACCGTGTCGTCACCCGCCCCTTCACCTTCCCAGCTTAAGCGCAGCCACTCCGGGTCGGTGTCTCCCTCCAGGCATGCCAAGCGCGCCAAGAAACAGCCCACTGCAATCAAGCTCGCGTCCCCCTCTGTCAGCACTAAGAGACAGAGATCAGGTCCTTCGTGCGACTGTTGCCGCTCCAGGAAGATCAAATGCGACTCCGAGATCGTCATATTGGCCCGGCTGCCTAAGGAGCTAGCACAGCTTGCACAGGTCAAGTTGGAGATCGCTGGGGACGCAGCTGCTGCTGCCGCAAATGCCACCGATGCTGCCGCTACCACTGCTTCCACGGGCTTTGGCTCGCTAGCTGCAAGTCCAGTGTCTCCTACAGGCTCCAGAATCGCCCACTGTGAGTTCCTGGCCGTCGACCCTGCTTCAGGCTACCAGTACTTCCGTATCGTCAAGGAGTCCGACGACAACCCCAAGTCGAAGTTGGCCAACTTCTCGTACCTCAAGTTCAAGCCATGCTCGGCCTGCAAGAGCAAGAAGTTCAGCTGCTGCTTCTCCAAGGGCTTCACGCGAAACGACATCATCAAGTTCAACAAGACCGAGAAGTCCCGGTCTACTTCGTCGTCTTCTGCCTCCTCTACCGCTGATTCGTCTCCTTTCTCGTCGCCGTCACCTGTTCCAACGACGTTCACATTCACCACGCCGTTGTCCAACTCGAATCAGCGCCGCTCATCGCCTGCAAAGCCAAGACCATCCAAGAAAACCAGTTGCAGCATGTGCCGGTTCAAGAAGATTAAGTGTATCAAGGTTGACGGATCCGCCATGTGCCTGAACTGCTCCAGAAAATCCTTGACCTGTTCGTTTGACTGAACATCAACACTCTCTGCCATGGGGCTTCACCGATAGAACAACCTGGACCCTAGGACAAGTTGCTGCCATTCTTTTTTCTACATACTTATCTCGGGCGCAATTTGTCTTTCCAGGCTTCAAAATAGAGAATATTGCTGGTTTGATATTCTCTAGTGTACGTTTATAATGGATATATAAAGGTTAATAAGATGTGGGTTAATTTGTTTTCGTTCAGCCGTTATTTTGTAGATCAACCTTCCAGCTGGGATCCAGTAACGCTGGCCGTCTGATGTGTTGATGGTTGCAGGTCTGACATCTTTTGCAGGGAGTGTCTTCATACCTTTTATGCCATTGCTACTATCGGGATTCCTTCTATATGCAAAAAGCTAACTGATTCTGGTCCATAATCCTAAACTTCATCCACTATTAAACTATGGACTCCAGGCTATTTTATTTGCGAAAAAAAGGTCTACTAAGGCCTAACGTGTCAATTAAGATTCACCATTATAACTTCGGCACTGGCACCATTATCTTTGTGATTCACCTGGGCCACTAAGGTAAATTGTGAAAATAGCATAGCATATTGTCCCATAAATTTGTATTAAATCTTCATAGTACTAAGAACACTTTGATCACTGAAAGCTTGCGCATGACTAGTCATCATTCCGACATTTCCTAACTTTTTTCTCTGTATTCATCCAGAAACTCTACAATATCATCACCTGCCTTTAGTCTAATATTGTCGGATTCTCCCAAGATCATGTGTCTTGCATTAGGATAGACATTGATCTTCTTATTCTGCATTCCATCAATGGAGTTAATAAGTTCAATAAACTTCTTGCTGGCCTCGAGGTCATTAACTTTATCAGAGTTACCATGACAGATCAAGATAGGAAGCTTCTTGTCCATCTTCGAGTACATCTCTAGCTTAAGCAAAGCTCTTCCACGCAGAATAAAGTCTCTTGCTTCGACAAATGCTGTTCTGAGAGGCTCTTTACTGTCTCTTTCATTCATGAAATCGATGATCTTCTGATCATGGGTGTTATTTTCCGGGTGCAAAGCAGTACGCACACTCATTCCCTGCAGCCGCTTGAAATTACATAATGCCCTCACAACTACTTCGGTGAGCAATCCCGGATATGTGTTCTTGTGTAGAAGAATCAAAGGCGAAAGAGCAACCACAGTCTCGAGCTGGTCTTTGTACTTACCGGAGATTGCGTACGTTAGAACTATACCACCACCCATGGAGAAACCCATGAGGTTGATCTTTTCGTTACCATTCTGGATGTACTTGATAAAGTAGTCCACAGACTTCATTGCATTCAGATCATTCGAATATCCCTTGCTACCGTCGGTAAGTCTGGTTTTACCTTCTCCCCTCTGGTCAAACCAGAAAAAATCATATCCATTTCTGCAAAAGAAATCTCCGATTCGGTAGCTGACCTCAATGGCATCTCTGTATCCATGTATATACAATATTTTACCCTTATACTTAGCGGGATCCTCAACTTTCCATGAGTAGGTCATGAAATTACAGTCATCCACCTTGACCACCTTTTCAACCGGGTTGAGCTCTGGTTTATATGGAGTTAAGGGATTAACTGGCATCTTTACAGTGAAAAAAGGTTTGCGAGATTATTAGTCGCAGAAATTTTGCTTGTAAGCTTCTTTGAAGACTTGCTGTCTTGAAGTAGTTCAAGATGGGAGACTGTTTGTCTGAGATGAGGTACTTTATGCAAAAAAAAAAAAAAAAAAAAAAAAAAAAAAAAAAAAAAAAAAAAAAAAAAAAAAAGAGATATGCGGTAAATCTTCCTCGTTGTAAAAACCGTTGAAAAAAAAAGTCTCCGATTGCTCCTGCAAGTGATGATAGCGAATTTTTCGGGGATGCATGCGGACATAAGTATGCATCTCTCCCTAGTTTCAATAACCGGTTTAAAAAGGTTCACAATTAATCATTATAATTCCAATATTCTTTTTAGTAGCACTCCCGCTCTTGTGTGGTCAGTAAAATTCATCATCTTTTATCTCGCCAATCTTGATCCTCGGTTTACTTAATGCGCTGATGCTTGGCACCTTTGTCGCATTGGGAAAGTGGGCTCCTTCTTTCTTCTCACGTCCTCGATTCTGGGCCACAGAACGAGAGCTCAGATATAACTGTCTTCGGACTAAAACTTATTAGCATCTACTCTTCAGGAGTTTCTGTGCAACCCTAACGGTGTTTGGGTGATGCTCCTGCCGTAGCGTTGAGGTGAAACACGGATAAAATGGCCGACATGTTCAATGTATACCGGAAGGGCTGACTTGTATAATCCGATAAATTATCTAATTGACTCTCTTGAAGAACAGATCTAGTACGTATAAAAGATGGAGAAGTTTGATATATGCCAAATGAAGCGCTAATTAGAGCATGCCATATAATACCTAAAGGTGTACGAATATATTTTTAGCGGGAAGAAGACAGAATACAGTCGAAGAGAAGTACAAGACAGCAAAAGCTGTTGGTGACACACAAAACAAGTCCAGTTTGCATCTACTAAGGACAGCAAGGGCAACTGTATACTCGAAAAGTAATAAAAGGTGGCATCGCATCAAATCTGAAGTGTTCTTGTAGGCTAAGTGATGATACCTCACCATAGCACCACTACACACACTATTTTACGAAATAAAAAACAGATACTGCAATTACAGTAGCTCAGCCAATAATATATCCGAGCCAATCATATAGCCGAGCTTTTCTAGTATACAATCACCCCTTATATGGCAGCAAACATAAATTACACCACCGGAAGCAGCCTCTGCAATATACCCAAAAGTTTGCATCTGAACACCCAATTCCTGATCTATGCCACTGTAGCCTAAAGTGTACTACTGATTCTTCGGTGGTGGAGGAGGAATTGCGTGCTTTGGAGGAGGTGGAGGTACATGCTTCAGCTCAGAAAGCTTTGACGATGAGATAAAACCTGGAGGGGGTGCAAGTAGCGGGGCCGGAGGTTTCTCTATATGAATACCAGGAGGCGGAGCCATCCCAGAAGCTGAAATAGCCCGTGGAGATGCGATACCTGGCCCAGAAATTCCCGGTGGAGGAGGCAAGCTGGAACCACTTGCCGGAGTAGATGGATTTCGGAATGCAGTAGCATCTACAATTTGCATAGGCGAAGGTGACGGTTTAGGCATAGCGGTGGTGGATTGGGAGGCAGCTGGAGTTTGCAGATACGACTGTCTTGCCGATGGAGACGAACGTGATATACTACCATATCCCAACTGTTGGAGGCCAGAAGGCCTGGAGCTCTGTCTCTGATCTCGGCTATCATCCCAATGTCCTCTCTTATTGTGAGACTGCTCGTATGGATAAGATCGCTTACCATGCTGGTACCTATTGTCAGAGTCGTAGCGTCTGTCGTGATTACCGTGCCATCCTTGACGATCGTCTGCAAAGCGATCATTGGCTATATCTTTGTAGTAATCGTTGGACCTTTCCCCATACATTCTTCCCCCGTCTTCCAACTTCTCATAACCTCCCTCTCTTTCGGCACGGGCATCAGTCCTCTGGTACTCTATCTGAGGTCGAGCTTCTTCTCCGCCAATGTCCTTCATCAAGTTGTCGAACTCGGCATCCATCTTATTATTTCCGTCAAAAACCATCCGACAGTCTTTGGCAAGATGGCCGACGTTGCCACACTTCGAGCAAACCAGATGACTGACGTAGTCCATGTTCTGCTTGTGAGGACAATTAAACCTCCTATGACCCCTCTCTCCGCAAATAGAGCACACTCTGTCGGCATCGGTTCGAAGCGTACCGTTGAGGATTGCCAACTCCTTAAGCTGGTTCCGTTTGAGGTCGTTTTGTCCCTCTGGTGAGTTGATGGCCTTGTCGATCACAAACTTGCACAGCTTGACGGCTTTGGCAATTTTATCCTCTGTATCCGCTGTAATCACGCAGTGCAACGGCTCCTTTAGATTGTTAACCGACGGCGAGAGGTTCGCCGTGTTCTTACCCTCCTTCACCGAGCCTTTACCTCGAATAGCGATCTTGGCTCCACTTTCCTCCTGCATCCGCTTCAAGTTGTTTCCTCTCGGGCCGATGAGAAGCCCGATGAAGTTGATCTCTGGGTGCTTGTCTGCAGGAATATACACCTTCTGCACAGTCTTACTGGGCCGACGGTACCACACCGGAGGAACGTACTCGGGAATGTTCTTCACCGCTTTGGCAATCAGCTTATCTCTCTCAGCTTCGTACCGCTGGCGATACCGCTGTTCTCTGGTATTGGTCCTCTTTCCGGTCGCATCGTATACCGGTGGCGGAGACGGGCTTCGATATCGATCCTCAGGGATGAAGTGGTTGCGTTCGAGCTTGGAAGTAATCTCTTCTATTCGAACTAGCGTCTGATAAGCATCTAACTGTTCACATGTAAGACAGTTGGAGAATAGTGTTGGAATCGGCCTCCGAGGCTCGAAATACACCAATGGCTGCGGCTGACCCGACCATAGAGAGTCGGAACTTTCGGATCTATCGACAGTTCGACCTCTCTGAGCTTCTGCAGACTGCATGGTGGAGATATATGGAGAAAGAAGTTGAAGAAAAAACCGAAAAATTTCACCGCGTGTAAGGGTGTGAAGAGCAGGTGGAGGATGGGTGGAGGACAGGTAGAGGACAGATGGAGGACAGACTGGAAGCTGGAGACGGAAAGAAGACACAGAAAGCTGCAACGTTGTAACCTGCAGCACAGAAATGGTGTGATGGCCCCAAAGGAATGCATGTACCAGAGACAGGTAGTGGAATGCCGTATCTCCAGAGCATTTCTAAGTTCGGGCGGTGCATATGGCCAGGGTAATAAGATGTTTGTTTCGTTGTACCGTCTGCACTGGTAAACTGTGCAGCTGTGCGGCTCTACGTTCTCTACAGACCAATATACACACAACTGCCAACTACATAAGCTCTAATTGTGACCGGTACAGCTCCTTTTGGATAGGAGATCCCAGGTGGTAGCACTGAACGGAGAGAAAAGTGAAAATGGTAGCAGAAGAGACCTCGGGATTGCGTGCTAGCGGCGTGGGTCCTCTGTGTGGCTGCAGCTTATGTTTCGGCAAATCCAGCCACATCAGTGGGCTGCAACTCTAATGTTCCGTACAGGCTGCTGGATAGAGCACACCGAAGGGTGTGCACTCTGCTGCTGCGATGCCATTACGTAATCGGCGACCACTGCTTCGCTGCTCCATACGCTTGCACGCTTCCGTGGTTAGATCAGACTTTGTCTCAGTTTGACCAGTGACTCATCCATAGACTGCAGATACCAGGCGTCGATTCATTTCTGGCGCTTTCTCTCCGGCTGCTGCCTAGCCTGTCTCTTGCTCTCATGCTGCTCTGGGCCGTGGCCGTGGATATTACACCCGTACACCAGGCATTGCGATCTCAATCTCGATCTCGATCTCGATTTCATTGGCCCACAGATATCTCCACAAAATTTTTGTCAGCGAAACAAATACTCTCTACTACAGATATCTGTACATCAGTAACTTTCACCATACAAAATGCCTTTACAGCAAGTCAGCAGAGTGGGAGGTCCTAACAAATGCTTTGGTCAGTTCCAGAAGGCCATCGAATGCATGACTAATCCAAACACCAAGAGCAACGATGAGTGCAACAACTTCAAAAACGACTACATAGAATGCAGAAGACACAGACTAGAATCATACAAAATGTCGATTGTGGAGCAGCATCTTGAGAAGGACAGAGACGACTTGAAGAGAGACGAGGTCGGAGCTCCTTACGTGAAGAAGAGAGACTTTTTGACGCCAAAAACGCTAGGACTAGTTGGAGGAGACGATCACATCATTGCAAGTAAGAAGTTTTAGGACTTTTGGACGGTGCACTATCATTGCATTGAGACGATCGGTTGCCGGTGCTCAGCTACTATGTTCTACGTATTATTTATTCGAGGTTATAACCTAAGCTATTTATTGTTAGAGGGTAGATGGAGGAGTTTGGGAAGTAGAGAGGAGGTTGCGGAGTGCATGAAGGTCGAGTGGAGTAGAGCTGGTAGAAGAGCTGGTAGGAGAGCTGGTAGGAGTAGAACCGGGAACAGGATAGCTGAAAGCGGCAGAACCGAAAGCAGCAGAGCTGGAAGCAGCAGAACTGGAAGCAGCGGAACCGAAAGCAGGCACCCTTGACCACAATACATTAGCAGTTCATGTAAAGTCAAGAGCAGATCTGCTTGGAGCACCCCAATCTTGGTCTTGGCTTGTCGATGTTGGAATTTGAGCCCCTTTTTAGCTTTTGACAGTCTGCCAAAATCTATATTCATCTGTCTTCGAGCATCTGTACGAGAACACCAGCGTCTAGGTATTCAGGTCAAAAACAAGCGATTGCAGCCATATAGATCGATCAGAGCACCAATCATAGCCAACCCTGCAATGTTCCAGAATCCGTGCGCCTTAACACGCATAGTATTTACAGCGGCACTCGATTGCAATCTGAGGAACTTGCATGCCTCACTTCCAAAGCAACCTCTCACTTGCTACAAATGGAAAACATATACTTGCCTCGCTCATCCTACACCCTAGGCCGCCGTTAGTGGACAGAACCATTTTCATTCTGTTTATTGTCCTAACTATCTATTCAACACAGGCACAGCCGCCCTAACTCTGGTCTCGCTGCATCATCATTCTCCTTCTTCTGCGACTTCCAAAGCTTAACATACTCATTTCCTCAGTACCTTCTTTGCTTCCATCCAACTCAAGTTTCTTTCTCTGTTTTCCAAGTTCAGCAAAACTATTTTCCATTCCTTCCACTTTGCTCTCCACAACCGGTTTGCTCCAGCTGCTCTTTGGTCTTCTTCTTTCGCCATTATCCGCCACAGTTGTGCTGCTCTCATCTTTGGTTTCTTCAGCATCATGCCTTCTCCTTCTGAAAGTGAATGGCACTTCTTCCTTCTCCCTACGATGATAGCGTCTATTGAGACCGCCACTTATATTATTGTGGTGACGGCGGTTGGAATTCTTGGCATTGCCGCCCCTGTATCTGCTGGTGTCGTTGTCATTATCATTAACATTATCATTTGTTGCATCATCCTTGCTGTAGTGATGTACATTTCTATTATAGCGACTATGCTGGTGCTGAGAAGGTTCGGTTTGCTGTATATTCTCCTGAGTCTCCCCCTCGGCTCCTGGATACACAAAGTGTCTCTTATACTTGGCTTTAGGAAATCCCTTAATTATTTTCTTGACGGGAATATTCTGTACAGTTGCAGGGCTCTGGTTCTCGTTCAATATGGTATCAGCCTCTGCAATTAGCGTGAACATGGCGTTCGATATGCCCCTTCTAACAGCAAAACGAGTCAATTTGATGATTTTGGCTAATTTTTTATCAGCGCTCGTTTGTATCTCTTCGGTGCTGTTGATCATTTCTCTGCTTTTGAGCGTTTCCCTAAGCTCATCAACGTCAAAAAGATTTTCCACTCTGGTCTTAGCTTTTTCACTGGCTTCACCGGTCTGTTCTACCTCCTCATCAAACTTTCTTCGAGACTCAGTAGCATACTGCTCGTATTTTTCCAACTCTTTGCGGCAGTAATCTTCGTATGCCAATCTGGTGTTCCAGACACTGATTATATCCCTATTCTCTCTTACGCTCAATGTTACTCCGCAGATATCGTCCGTGATCACGTCACGGTACAAGCTGTCTGGAGGAATGAAGTTACCAGACACGAGTTTGACAAGCAATCTCTCCCACACCAAGCACGACCTTTGTCTCTGTTTTGCACTTCCCTTAGAGAACTGGAAAATCCATCTTCCTCCCTTCTTGTTGGCAGGATCCTCCCATAGAGGCTTGATGCCGTACTTGAATAGGAAGAACTCTGTTCCCGAGGGAAGGTCTTTGGGGTTCTTCAAGCATGAACACGTCTCCCAGAACTGCTCGACAGAGTCGATGCAGTCTGTAGGTTCATTCAAGGCGGTACCCACCTTAGGGAAGGTGAGCATGCTGATTCCATGGAGATACTCCTCCTCGAGCTGCTTCATTCTCTCTTCCTTCTGGTGGATTTCCTTCTGCTCTTCGTCAGCGGCATCAGCAGCATCCGGTTCTTCGGCTTCCTCCTTTTGAGTCTCGGCTATCTGCCGGATCTCGGCCGTCACCTGGCTCCGATCGTGGTACCACAAGGACCAAGTGTCGGGAAGCTTATGAAGGTCTTCACGAGTCAAGATCTTTTGCGAGATACTTGGCTCTAGCGACAACGCAGACGAAGATTGCGGCGAACTTATGACGGGCTTTATGAATGGCGAAGGCGAAGAGCTGACGTCAAAGAACTTGGACATTATGCTGGCAAAAAAAGTGAAGCTGCAGCTAGAATTTTAGGATGCTCTTTATGGCCTAGGATGATGCAATTCCTGCGGCCTCAGATTGATTGGCAATGGTGTAAGCTGGACAGTGTGAATGTGATCGATGAAGATGAATTGCAACACTATCACAATTTATAGGAATCAAGTGATGGAATAATCTATAAATGCGAGATGGCAGCGGCAAGCAATGTGTTGTGGGGTCTTGCTAGCAGCTATTTTCGGTTATTAGATTGCAATATATGGCTTACTGTATCTGTAGCTGTGACTGTGACTGTGACTGTGCTTCTAGCAAATACTAGCCGGCTGTGTACGTGTACTTTGTTCTACCAGAGAATGTGCTTCTTATCAATTCTTTACAAGCAGTAGATGCTCCGGCTTTGCGGGTTGGATATAGTATGGCTGTGTTGCGATTTCGAAATATAACTACAGCACCTAGGAGGTCTATAAATAGCACTGGTCAGTTATGGATTATAGAAAGGTTGAAATGGTTTTACAGAATAAATAGTATGTAGCAAAATCAGCGACTTTAAGTCGGCGGACGATTTCCAGAACTGTGATGGCACCGACGAAAAAATTTTGCCCAAATGAGAAGTGGATCTCGGAAAGAGAAGTGTGGGGATGGGCATGGTTGAAGAAGTAAGTAGCCAGGACAGAAACGAAGTAGGAGAGAGACTTTTGTAGGAGAAGCAGTTAAGAAGCAGTAGATGTGTTTGCAGATGAATGTAGTTGCATCTAAATAGGAATTCAGCACCAAGATGTGGCTGCTGCACGGTGTCCAGGTAGCCCAGCGCTTGCAGACTTACTACATTATAATATTACATAATATAAAAATGTATTATTATAATTATTATAGATACTATTTACTATAAATTATATTATATTGGAAATTGTGCCAAGCAGTCAGCGCAAGGACTAGTGCAATAAATAGATAAGTATAAATATTCATCTTACGCTGATCGGGTGCACCTGAAAGCTGGCATACACCGGTTTTTGCGCTTTGGGTTGGGTATGGTAGACCTCGGGTAGAATTTCTGACGGCAGCAGGCGGCACAATCGATTTTAATAGAACTAATTTCGTAGATGTGGTAGCCACATTGTCTGGAATCAATTGCTGCCGTTTAGCTGTACTGCACATGCAGTTCGTGCCTGGTGTGAAGTGGCAGCAAAGTAAGCGGGGTGCAACGGCACATGCAAAAATAATGATAGTAGAACTGACGAGGCATAACCGCAACCGCAACCACCCTAACCCAGCGCAGTAGCTGCAATCGTAACCTAACTGTTAAAATTGCTCTGTATGGCCTGCTCATGGCCTTGTTTCTCAGACCATCTCCTCCATGCCTACACACAGCATCCAGAAAATTAACGATTAGACGCCCTATGTATCGTGCATTATCCGATAATTCACTTGCCAGACCCACTTAGCAGGATTATGAAGATAACCTGAAGTACTTCCACGAACTATCCAACAACCCTTGGATTTGGGTGTAGCAGTGACATCGCTCCTATGGCACTCCTATCTCTACCAACTTCCGTTCCTACAGAACATTTTCCCGCAATAAGCTTCGCATAAAGATTATTCTACGTACTTAGTTACACAGCACCATTACATTTCAACACATAAGGAATAGCTGCGACACACTCTCTGCTTTCGTGGATCTTAATGAGTATTCCTAGACCACGGCCTTTTCTTCATTCTGCTTCGCATGTTCAACCATTTTTGCTCTCATTCAACCTCTGCTGTTACTCTCTATGCCTCGTCTATTCGGTTTATTCTGTGTCTTCACTATCGTTAATGCTATCTGTGTATGATGCCAAATTGTCCTCTGCTTCATCATATTCGTTATTTTCATCCACAATATTATAGTCATAGCTACTGTCCTGCAATGCCTTGGTTCCAATAACATTGGCCTTCATTAGAGTGTCGTCGTCGGCCTCTTCGCTCGTCTTGTCATAGTAAGCAATCTTCAGCTCGTGAATTATATCAAAGCATTCTGCCAACAACGCTGTCAACGTTGCTTGGCCCTCTGGAATCTGGCCGTTAATCATAAATTTTCCATCGACCTGCATGTTATCAATGGATGATAGCTTTAGCTGATATGGATACAATTCTCTCATTGAAGAGATGCCGCCCATTCTCTTCAAATCAAGCAAGCATCTGCGGACAGTGGAAAGCTGGTTATGGATTGGCTGAAGCGACTCACTGACGGGCTCACTGCTTTCCAATAGTTTATAGATGATGGCAAAGCAGGATCTAAGCAGGTAGAGCAACACCGACTGGCCTCGGTATTCTTTATTTATGAAGTAGCCATTGACTCTGGACTTGTCGATCTCATTCAATTCCCGCTGGTAATTGAATATATCGGTGGTTCTCAGGGTCCACCTCCTGGTGACTAAGAGCTTCTCCAAGGTTCCCTTCAACTTACTCAACTTCTCGTAGAGAGGCTTCAAATGAGGGTCCACCTTGTCAACGCCCATCTCGAGGTCGTTCATATAGTTGTGACAGTCGTCAATCAAGCTCTTGGCTACTCCTTCTCCCTTCGTCTGCGTGCCGTCGGAGAAAACCTTCTCGAACTGCGTGTGAATCGCCTCCAATCTCTTTTTCACCGGCTTCAACGCCTCAGCCTTACCTGCGGCACCCGAGTTGTTGTCGGTAATCAGACCCAACAACTGGTACTTGACGTTCAACAAGTCGTCGATTAGGTTCTGCACGTTCTCCGGGATGTTGGCAATTTTGTCCATCACCTCTCCGTACTCCTTGTATGCCTGGTTGAGCTTTGACTTCAAAAGAATCACCTCCTCTCCCGACGCAGGCGTGTCGTCGTTATTGATGATCTGCCCGATCTCGTCCAATCTCTCCTTGATCGGCTTCAAGTCCATGTCCGTGTACACGCCCGACTCGTTCAAGTGCTCCAACAAACGCTCCACCGTGCAGAGAGAGGCATATGTGCCCGGAGCAGTGTCCGACCGGCCACACGTCACAAAGCATAACGACAACAACTGGAAGATCTCGTCGACCAAAACGTCCACCTTGTTGGGACCCTTGACGCCACCCTGAAGCGCAGTGTCGTCTGACTCTCCTCGGATCTTCTTAAGCGCAGATATCTTGCTGAGAACTGTATTGTACAATGAAGAGATCTCTTTGGAGTCGATGAACTTGGTGTGATCACTCTTAATTTCCGAGAGACGTTGTCGGATGGTTGTGAGCTCATCGTAGACGCTCTTCTCGTCTTTGGGTATCGTGCTTTCGTATGGCATTGAAGAAAATAGTGGAATGGGGAGAAGTAGAAAGAGAGGTTAAGATGGATGCAATTATTGTGAACACACAAAGCACCGAGGCATGACACCCGTGCACCCGTCAAGTCTGCGGAACCAATGCACGCTGGTGAGAACCCTGGGTGCCACCAGCAGCCGCTCAGTGGACAGCAGAAGCAGCAAGCTGTGCTGGTGGCTCTCCAGTAGGTGCCGTAGATGTATGTAGGGCATGCAGAGATGCTGTAACCCGGTGCCGCCGCCCCTAGCAGCAGCAAGCAGTGTTTTTTTCTTTTTGGCCATGTGCTCCGGGTCACGTGAACAAGAACTTTTCCATCTCTTTCAGGCAGCATGGTGACACGTTGTCCGTCGTTCTGGCGTCACTTTCGGCTGCAATTGTCCTAGCATATCAACATCTGCTTACAGCCGTTGCCACGGGGCACATGCTGCAGTGACTGCCGTGGTAACCAGCAAATCCACTCAGGCACTGCATGCGTCTCTCCACCGTACCCCACGGAGCTGTCAATTCCGCTCATAGTAAAATGGTCTGAATTTGGGTGCTGTGACCCCAGATTCTGCAGAAAAAAGATGCCTGCATCGGTCGGAACCAAAGGTAGCCGGTGCTTCTTTCCGAAAAATGTAACGTTACTGGCGGTATCCGCTGGATGTGTAAACCTCAACGGGTTTTGGATCCATCAGTGATGCGAGATTCGGTGGCTGGATGTCGAGTCGTAGCGAAGACGACGTGCTTGATCATGCTTTTGTCGATACACAGACATTACTGATTACGTAGTAAGCGAATATAGGGGGCATACATAATGTGGGGAGGAGGGGGGGGACGTGGTAGCCGACAGCAGAAGTAGAAATTTGTGGGGTTGTGCAGAGCCTAATGGCTGCTACTGGTTGCGTTGTGATGGAGGTGTAGGGTAAGTGGGGTTGTTGGAAAGACTGAGGAGGTAAGTGCTTTACTATGTTGGAAGAGAGGTTGTGCTGGACTAGCTGGACGATGCGTTGATGAGGACTGCAGCTGCAACGCAACTGCCAAGTGTTCAGGCTAAGTATACGTCCAATTCTACGGCTACAGCTGTGGAAACTATGTCGAATCTACTAAAATGCTTAATACTGAGGCGATTGCCAAGTTTCTCTCCATCCCACTCTTCAGCGCTACAGCCAGGCATAATGAGAAGCAGAACGATATGTGCAGGTTCATTATCCCACAGCATTGTGTCATTTTAGGCAAGCAATTGCCGCTCCGTGGCCGCGATAAATGCTGCTAGGTCTCGGCTGTTGGCAGCTTCAAACCGTCCACTTTCATTGGTTGCTAGACTGTACCAGAATATATACGGAACACGCATACAAATGACGAGGGTCATGTTGATCCCTTCAGTAGAAAGGTGTGACTTCACTTTACCCTTTGGCATCCAACTATGAGGTGTACAGCCACACACTATGCTTGCATGCCTTCATGTACTTCGCTGACTATATGCAGTATGGAGCAATCCCGTGAGTGGCTAGCTGCACCTGAAGTACCTGCATCCCTCCTTGTCCCGCAGTGCCTCAGGATTTGACCAGCCCTATTGTCCCCGATTATAGAAGTCAGTAACTTACCACTTCCTCAGCGTCAATCCACATTAAGTAATCATTGTGTGGGAAGGAAAGAGCCCACCTTCCCGGCACCAGAGGCATCTCTACATTTATCGAAAGTGTGGTTCATTCCCTTTTAGGATACTGCAGCAGACTTTAACTCTCTCTATCCCTACTTTGCTTCGGCCTTCCAATGCAAGTAAGATGTCACTCTAATAATTCATCAGTAGATACACCTATATCATACGATATCGAAATATGCGTCGAGATCCCTGCCAAGTCCTCGGCATTTGCACACTAGCTCCGACCGATAAAAACCCCCTTTTCCTTTTGTCTCGAAACTATTTCAGGGACCATCGGCC
Organism: Allodekkera sacchari; assembly: GCA_030565225.1. NCBI lineage: Eukaryota > Fungi > Ascomycota > Pichiomycetes > Pichiales > Pichiaceae > Allodekkera > Allodekkera sacchari. The sequence continues at coordinate 31,069 of JAJMBG010000008.1, forward strand.
ATCGGCATACTGCTGCTTACTAAAGCGCAATTTGCGCGAAGGTTATTCCGCTTGCAGAGAACCATACATTCCAAAGAAAGTAATATATGCATCTAAGATTGAGATGCAAATACGATAATTAGATTTATAAAGGTCCAACATCCAGTCTCTTCATTGTCAAACCTTTAGTCATTGATGATGCTCACGAACGTTTTTTTTTTTTGGATAAGGGCGGAAATTGCCGTCTTCCAGATAGGGTAAATCCGCGCGCGGAAAACGGATAAGAATTTTTCAAAAAGTTAAAGCAAAAACATGAGATTCTTTCTTCCTTCCTGACATAGGGGAATCATCAATGTCGACAGTATATGGTAATCAGAGCGCCGATACAGCTAGTAGCAATTCATCACTATCTTCAAGCGCTTTATCACAGATCATTTCTCGTGAGGAAGATGGAGTGCAGGAGTTCCAGCCTGCATTTAAAGATTCTTCGCATCTTAGCAGGGCCTCGTCGTTGTCCAGGACTCTTTCTAAGGTCATCAGCGTCAGAAAAACTATTTCCAAGAATGTCAAAAGTCTTGTGGACGATGTTAGAGATGATAACGAGCAAACAGCAGAAGAAGAACGCCAGCGGAGATCGACCAGGTTGGGAAGGGAGCTTTCTACGTTAGGTTTAGAACAAGCCATTCGGATTGCCACCTACAGGACAGAAACAGGAAGTTCAAAACTCCATCTCAGGGTAACTACTGAAGATGAAAAAGATCAGGAGAATAAAGAAATAGAAAGAGTGCTCACGGGCGCTTACACAGAGAAGAAAATTCCTCCCCCTGATCAGGGCTATGCATGGGTGATGTGTTTTGCCAACTTCTTACTTCTTTTTTCGACTTGGGGTTCCACTGGTGCGTATGGTGTGTTCTTGAGTTACTGGCTGAATAACAGCACGTTCCCTGGAGCAACATCCAAAGACTATGCCTTGGTTGGATCCATTGTGCTTTGTATTGCACAATCTTTGGCTCCTCTAGTGCAGATGATGTCTGCGATTGCAGGAATCAGGCAGGTTATGAGTTTGGGTGTGGTATGTATGTTTGCCGGCTTTATGTTGTGCTCATTTGCCGTAAATCTTTGGCAGCTCTATCTTACTCAAGGCCTTCTTGTGGGCTTGGGATTCGCCTTTCTCTGTAACCCTCTCTATACTTTGTGCCCAGAATGGTTTGACAAAAAGAGAGGCATTTCTTCTGGTATTATAGTAGCAGCTAGTGGTGTTGGTGGTGTTATCTACTCCTTGGCCTGTCAAGCTTTGATTGACAAAACAGGTAGTTATAAATGGTCTTTGAGAATGGTTGGAATCACTACTGCTGCGATAAATATTTTAATCACTATGCTTGCACGTCCTAGGATCCCTAAGACGTGTTTAAGGACCATTCATGACATCAGAACCAGAGCATCGATTCTCTTTAATACCAAAGTGACAAAACTATGGTCCGTCCACTTCCAGACGGTATGGTTTTTGCTAGTTTTAGGCTGCTATATCATCACTCTTTTTTCTCTTAATGCATACTGCACATTCGTTGGACTCAGTCAAAAGGATGGCTCTAACATGACGGCAGTTTTTAATGGTTGCCAGGCCATAGGAAGATTTCTAATGGGTATGGTTTCAGATTACACTGGCAGAGTTAACACTTCGATATTTCTAAACTTCGTCGAAATAATTTTTATTTTTGCCATGTGGATTAACTCTTTTAGCTACGTTGAAATCCTCTTCTTTTCTATACTATCTGGCTTGACATTTGGCGTTGCTTCAACCTTAAACCAACCGGTTCTAGCAGATCAAGTTCCGGCAGAACTTTTCCCTTCAGCCTGGAGTTTTGAAAATTTCTTCATGGGCATCTTTTCTTTGTTCGTTGAATTAATAGCATTAGAACTCAGAGATCAGCAGGCATCAAAACCTTTCCTTAAAGCCCAGATTTGTGCGGGATTCTTTGCAACTGGTGGTCTTCTTTTCTTTGTTCCTCTCAGGGAGTTGAAGATACGTACAATATTCAAGGCAAGATTGGCCAACATTCAGAAACAGTTAGACAAGCGAGAACCATCTAATGAGGAAGATATCAGCACATTAAACAAGCGGAAAGCCCGTTACGTCCGCTTGTTGCGCCCAACGATGGGAGGATATTTCAAGAGGCTCACCTACCCGATTAGAGCTTGAAGAAGGAGCCCCTACTTTAAAGTTATTTGCATGAGAACAGAACATTCGCCGCTCCCGTATATTAGTCATTACATATTATAGCGTTTAATTTATTACGATAAAATGGTAATGGAAATTCTTGTAGACGAATCTTTCAGAAAGCTACGGTCTGTCGTCAATTGGATATTGGCACTACCGATATGAATCTTTACGAGCGGTTGGCGGAACTGAACGCTCAACACCTTCCTTTTATAGTTATCTGATGACTTTTGATGTTAGCCGCTAACTTGTCCAAAGTTAGCCGCTAAGAGCAGCGCAAAAGAATAGAACGGGTCAATAATACGCTTCACTTCGGCTATGAGAAGTTTTTTTCCGAAAACCAAAATTTTCAAGGCGTGTCTTCGGAGCACCATGGAACTGGCAACTCCGCTGGAAATTTTTCTCGAAAAAATGCTAGTGTATGAGTTAGATTTTATTATTTCATACAGTATTTCCCCTTGTTCTGGGTAATATTTCGTTGTAGCAGCATCCAATATATATTGTACGATATCATTCTTGTAACTACCTGAAAATTACTTGAACAGTGTGAACTAGAAAGCGCTTTTCATGTACCCATCTACTTACAGTTAAGGAAGTGCTGTTCTCCGAAAAGCCGCTTGATCTCAAATTCGGTCTCGAAGGAGTAATTCTTTTGGCAGTGATGGAAGAAACCGGGTTATTATTTTTCCCTCCCTAAGATGATCCGCACGCCGATCGGGTACGAGTGCTATTTATGTGTCATCAAAGTTTTTCCGTATATCCTCCTCAAATAGTTTGAAACGCTGATGGTAGTAACATTATATAATGATAACAGGAAGACCCCTGGAGGCATCCAGAGGTATCAGTGAATAGCATTTCAGAAGTCAACCCAAGGTAACTACTATCGTGCAAGCTTAAAAGAATCTTAGCGCTATGAAAAACTTGCAGCTTTCTGATGACGCCGCACGCAATCGGAATATTGCCGGAGCTGTTAGGAAGCGGGAGGATAAAGCATCCCACTGTGCTGACACTCCACCTAGAAAAGAATATAAAAAGATAATCATCTACCCTTAGGAACCCATAGCTAATCATTCTCTTGCTTAACTAAACTTCAAGCAATTATGTCTAACAAAGAGGAAATTGAGTCTTCGCCGGATGACTCAAGTCTTTCATCCTTGTCATCCAGCGCATTATCAGAAGCTATTTCGAGGGAAGAAGATAATTATGATGACTCTCAAACAGAGGCAGAAACAAATTCGCTAGTGAGTCGGTGTTCCACTGTTTCGAGGGCATTATCTAAAGTGCGTTCTGCTAGACATTTTGTGAGACAGAACGTCAAGGGTATCGTCAATGACGTCAGAGATGATAACGACCAAACTTTTGAAGAAGAGCAGCAACGAAGGTCTACTCGGTTGGGCAGAGAGATGCATAATTTAGGCTTAGCCCAGGCTATCAGAGTTGCCACTTATAGAGCTGAGGAAACGGACACTCCATCTACTGATAGTAATTCATTTAAACAGAGCAAAACGACAGAGGATCAAGAGATGAAGAATCAAGAATTAGAAAGGGTCCTTAGCGGTGCTTGTGCAGAGAAGCAAATACCACCACCAGACAAGGGATATGCGTGGGTAGTGTGCTTTGCGAACTTCTTGCTTTTATTCTCAACCTGGGGAGCTAGTGGTGCTTATGGTGTGTTCTTGAGTTACTGGTTAAACAATGACACTTTTCCAGGTGCTACTTCAAAAGATTACGCTTTGGTTGGATCTATGGTGTTATGCTTAGCCCAATCTCTAGCGCCTATGGTGCAGATGATGTCAGCGATCGCAGGAATAAGACAAGTCATGACATTGGGTATAGCATGCATGTTCTCGGGCTTTATGTTATGCTCATTTGCTGTACACCTTTGGCAGTTATATTTGACTCAGGGTCTCCTTGTGGGTTTGGGTTTTTCTTTTATAGTCAACCCACTTTATACCTTGTGTCCCGAATGGTTTGATAAGAAGAGAGGAATCTCCTCTGGCATCATTGTGTCCGCATGCGGTGCAGGTGGTGTTGTCTTCTCGTTATCGTGCCAAGCATTGATTGATAGGACAGGTAGTTTTAGATGGTCTTTAAGAATGCTTGCCATAGTGACAGCAGTGATAAATATAATCATTACGATACTCGCACGACCAAGGTTACCAAAAAAGTGCTTGAGGACAATTCATGATATAAGGACAAGGGCCTCTATCCTTTTCAACGTTAAGGTCGCAAAATTGTGGTCCGTTCATTTCCAGACATTATGGTTTCTCTTGATTTTTGGATGTTACATCATAACAGTCTTCTCCCTTAATGCATACTGTACCTTCGTTGGATTAAGTCAAAAAGAAGGATCTAATATGACGGCAGTATTCAATGGTTGCCAGGCAATAGGACGATTCCTTATTGGCCTCATAGCAGATTCTGCAGGCAGAGTGAACACCGCAGTGGTATTGACCTTTGTCGAAATAATTTTGATCTTCGCTATGTGGATAAATTCCTTGACCTACGTTAAGATTCTCTGCTTTTCGATAATCTCTGGTCTAGTTTTTGGAGTGGCCGCCGTCACAAACCAACCAATTCTGGCAGACCAAGTTCCAGCAGAACTTTTCCCTTCCGCGTGGAGTTTTGAAAACTTCTTTATGGGTTGCTTTTCCTTGGTCGGTGAACTTATTGTCCTAGCACTTCGTGATCAAAACGCACCTAAACCTTTCTTGAAGGCTCAAATTTGTGCTGGCTGCTTTGCGACTGGTGGTCTTTTGTTCTTAATTCCTCTCAGAGAGTTGAAGATCCGCAGAATGTTCGAATCAAGATTAGATAGAGTCGAAGAACAATTGAATATGGCAGACTCAGAGAAGAATTTGGATAAACTCTACAAGAGGAAAAATCGCTATGCTCGTTTGCTAACACCAACTTTAGGAGGATATTTAAAAAGATTAACGTATCCTATCAGAGCATAAACCGGCACCAAAAATCAACACTCTTCTAACTTATAAGTAATAATAATAATTAACTTTGCTACGACGATTTCACGTTTACATGATCAGTAGCTTTTATTCAGGAAGAAATTTTGTGTGTAAATAGAAGAACGACTTAAGTATGTGACCGGCATATTTAAACTAAAACTCAATGTTAGCTGATTAATACTTAATCTACAGTCGTTATTTCCGACGGAATTTTCTGAAGTGACGGAAGATGCCGAAAACGTCCTCGAAGTAGCCGTATTGGCGTCAAAAACGGTTTTCTACAAAAAAAAAAAAAAATTTCTCATACTTTTCTTTTTTTTTTCCAAAATTTTCTAGATTTACCATGACTCCAATGTATAAAAGGTAACAATTTTTTTTTATTTGCATCTCTGTTCTGTTTTCTTAATTCCTCAACTATTCACATTTCTACAGTTTCCCTGATGGCATTAACTAGTCAAGAATCTAGCGAACAGTCGTCTAGTGACGATGAAGTTGGTTCTCTTTCCTCATCCATAATATCTGATGCCGCAAATAAAGACGCAAACTCTCTGGGAGCATCGGAAACCTTATCGGAGTATCCTAAGAGCCTCTCTAGGGTGCAAACATTAAGTAGAGCTGTTACGAATGTGCGGAAATATGTGGAAAATGCAAAATATGATAATGAACTAATAGAAAAAGAAAATTTAAAGAGACAGCAAACACGACTTGGAAGGCAGATGTCCAACTTAGGTTTGGATGAAGCCGTTAGGATAGCAACCTTAAAGACACATATTGATTCTGATGAAGAAGAATTAGAAAGCGTCTCTGAAAAGGAGAAGAATATCCCTCGCCCAGACCATGGCTATGCCTGGATAATTACCATTATAGGTTTCATAATGATGTTCTCGACATGGGGCTCAAACGGTGCATATGGTGTTTTCTTAAGTTATTGGCTTAATCATAACACCTTTGAAGGGGCTACATCCAAGGACTATGCTTTAGTTGGAAGTATTGTTTTGTGTTTGGCACAGGCTCTAGCACCTGTGAGTCAGATCCTTTCCGGAATTATAGGGATCAAAGCCACTATGTATATTGGCACAATCTCTAACGGTGCAGGATTCATTCTTGCCTCATTTGCAACCAAATTATGGCAGTTGTATGTAGCCGAAGGATTACTATGTGGTATTGGTTTCGCACTCGCATTCAATCCTTTATTTGCTCTTATACCAGAATGGTTTGATAAGAAGAGAGGACTAGCTTCAGGTGTATTCTCAGCTGCTAGTGGCATTGGGGGAGTTTTCTTTGCATTGATTTCGCAGAAATTGATTGATGCATCTGGAAGTTACAAATGGTCACTTCGAACAATCGGCATTACTACAACCGTTCTTAATTTGATGGTTACAACTCTAACTAAGCCTAGAATACCTAAGCAAAGGCTTACCTCGAGAGCCCAGATCAAAGCTAGAGCCTCCATTTTGTTCGATTTTAGGGTTGCCAAGAGCTGGTCGGTTAATTTCCAGACTCTGTGGTTTGTGCTAATTCTTTGCTGCTATATCATGACACTTTATTCCCTAAATGCTTACTCCACCTTTGTTGGTCTCACTCAAAAGCAGGGTTCCGATATGACTGCTGTGTTTAATGGTTGCCAAGGTATTGGAAGATTTCTAATAGGATTAATCTCCGACCATCAAGGTAGAATTAACACTGCCATTGTTTTGAATTTTGTTGTTATCGTGTTAGTATTCGCCATGTGGATTAACTGTTTTGCTTATCTTGCGATTCTATTTTTCTCCATCTTATCAGGTCTAACAATGGGTGTGGCATCGACTTTGAATCTTCCAATATTGGCTGACCAAACAACTCCAGACATGTTTCCCTCTGCATGGAGTTATGAGAATTTCTACGTTGGTGCTGCTTCTCTAGTTGTCGAGTTGATCGCCTTGGAACTAAGAGATCAGAATGCATCTCATCCATTTATTAGAGCTCAGATTTGTGCCGGATGTCTTGCTACTGGAGGACTTCTCTTTTTGATTCCACTTAGGGAGTTGAAGATACGTGGAATGATTAAATCAAGACTGCATGAAGTTGACCAAGAGCTCTCGGACAAGGCATTGAAGAATGATAAGCTTTTTGGGGATTTACCTAAAAGAAAGGACCGGTACATGAACATGTTACAGCCTACAGTCCCAGCATACTTGAAGAGGCTTGTGTATCCGGTCACCGCATAGGTTTGATGGTCACCGGAAATTTAGTCCGCAGCCTCCAATTTGCATACTGCATATGTACTTATAAACAATGTACATTATAATAATTACAGCGCCGCATTTTACCTTTTAACGTTTAATTGTAGGACCTAAAAAGTTCCAAGTCACAATGGTAGAGATTACATGTTTCTAATTCCTGCTTAGCGGGCATGCCGAGCGGAATTTTTTTTTTCTCTGGATAACCGCTACTGTTTCGGGAAAGAAGCGATTTTCTTATTGGAAAGTTAATCGTGGTTTATATGATCAAAGTGCAATAATTCACGGGCAATGGACTCTATGGTAATAGCGCAATTTTGCATGTGCCAAAAATAGCTCGGCATGGCCCTAGCAGAATGATTAAAAAGCATGATCCAGAATGTACTTATCTGGTGATGATAGAAAACGTTTTTTTTTTTTTTTTGTATACCATCCTTTCTCAGAAAATTTTCATGCGAGGCAGATAAAGAAATGATGGATATAATGAAAATACCCGCTAAGAAAAACGATAAAAAAAGCTTTTTCTTTTTTATTTAAAGGGTATTTTTGCTTTTTTTTTCAATTTAATTTCCGTCGGTTTTTTTCGTATTCGATTCGGTATTCCTTATAACTTTCAATTCTTCTTGGTTTCCTTGTTTATCCTCGGTTGCCGGTTACGATGTCTTCAAATCAGAGAACAGGGTCTTCATCCGCAGACAACTCTGATGACGATGGTGAAGTCATTTCTTTGTCTTCAAGTATCATATCAAAGGCTCTGAGCAAGGCATCAAATGCAGTTGATGGAATACAGAAGAGCCAGACAACTGGCTCGTCGATTTCTTATGAAGCAGGCCTTTCCAGAGTTTCAACTCTTAGTCGAGTAGTCACCAATGTGCGAGAGTTTGTAGATAATGTCAAGTATGATAATCAATTATCGAAGAAGGAGCATCTTGAAAGACAGAAAACGCAGCTGGGACGACAACTATCGAACTTGGGTCTAGAGGAGGCAGTTAGAATAGCCACATTAAAGACGGAGAACCGTTCCTATGAAGAGGAGTTAGAAAGCCTTGTGACCAGTGGTACCAAGATTCCTCTACCCGATCAAGGATATGCATGGGTCATTGGTATTCTTGGATTTATTATGATGTTTTCCACGTGGGGGTCGAACGGTGCATACGGTGTCTTTCTCAGTTACTGGCTTAACAACGGAACGTTTGAAGGTGCCGGTTCTCGGGATTATGCACTTGTGGGAAGTATTGTCTTGTGCTTAGCACAGGCTCTTGCACCAGTCGCACAGATGCTATCCGGAATCATCGGAGCTCATGGAGTCATGTACTTTGGAAGTGCATGTAATGGTGCAGGTTTTATCCTTGCATCGTTCTCCACCAAATTATGGCAGTTGTATTTGACCGAAGGTGTACTTTGTGGATTCGGTTTTGCCTTAGTGTTCAATCCATTGTTCGCCTTGGTTCCCGAGTGGTTTGACAAAAAGAGAGGTCTATCTTCTGGCATTGTTGTCGCTGCAAGTGGAATTGGCGGTGTTTTTTTCTCTCTATTATCACAGAAGTTAATTGATACAACAGGAAACTTTCGTTGGTCCTTGAGAATGATTGGAATCGTGACAACAAGCCTTAACCTTTTTACAACAGCTTTGACAAAGGCAAGGATACCCAAACCGAGATTGACAACATGGAGTCAAATAAGGACGAGAGCGTCCATTCTTTTCGACATTCGAGTCGCCAAAATATGGTCCGTTAACTCTCAAATGCTGTGGTTTATTTTGGTCTTGGGCTGTTATATCACCACTTTGTTTTCTCTAAATGCGTATTCGACGTTTGTTGGACTCACTCAGAAACAAGGTTCTGACATGACCGCAATATTTAATGGTTGTCAGGCAATAGGAAGATTCCTTATTGGCTTGGTTTCAGACCATACGGGAAGGGTCAATACTGCAGTCGTCTTAAACGTTGTTGTTATTGTGTTAATCTTTGCCATGTGGATTAACGCATTTAGTTATGTGGCCATCTTATTCTTTTCAATATTGTCAGGTCTAACATTTGGTGTTGCCTCCACTTTGAATCAGCCTATCTTGGCCGACCAGACCTCTCCAGAGATGTTTCCATCCGCGTGGAGTTATGAGAATTTCTTCATGGGTGCTTTTTCTTTGGTTGTAGAGTTAATCGCCTTGGAATTAAGGGATGAAGACGCACATAGGCCTTTCTTAAAGGCTCAGATTTGTGCTGGATTCTTTGCTACTGGTGGATTCCTCTTCTTGCTTCCCTTGAGAGAACTGAAAATCAGAAAGATGCTAAAGGCAAGACGAGAGGAAGTGAACATTGCTATCAAAACTAACGAAGATTCTGTGTTACTGAAAAGAAAGAATCATTATGACCAACTTTTAGTTTCAAGTTTCTCTGGTTACTTCAAGAGATTGGTTTACCCTGTCAAAACATAACGCATCACTGTCAGTCATCATAATATATTCTATAAAGTCATTATCTATTTGGAGCATAAAGCATAGCATGATCACCCAATTTCTAGAGTTCTTTGGATTAATACCAAAACATTATTATGCAACAATTGATGATGAGTACCAGTTATCGTTCGGTTTTCAATCATGGTAATTATGTCCATCCCAGGAAAAATTGGAATAATAATATTTATACGAGCCCTGTTTTTTTTTTTCTCCCCCCCCCCCCCCACCTCTGACAGTAGCTTATCAAACTAAAACGGAATTATTTATTCCTTCTTTAGCATAAATGGCCTCAAAGGTTTGCCCATTCCAAGCCTTTTCTTCTTTCTGCTTGGACCTCCAATTCTAGTTAGACCACCAACAGGAGGAATCTGTTCATTTTCATGCGTGATTCCATAGTGCATTTTTCCAGCGTTGATAAATCCTGCTGGTTTTGCGACTGGAATGTGATCGAACATGTTATAGCCCTTAACTGTTTCCTTTGCATTTCTTGATTTGTACTTATAAAAGTCATTTTTACTCTTGTGAAAGCTAGCAAATCCCCTAGATTGTAGTTTTATGGATTCATCCTTGTTTTCTCTTTTCTTAAGCATGGTCATAGGTGTACCTCTCAGGAATCTGGAGACTGGTTTGATATCGCTATATCCACCATATCCATAACTTTCAGCTGATCCAAAAGAGCTTAAGTATAGGCGATCTTTGGCTCTGGTTATAGCGACATATAGACACCTTCTTTCTTCATCCAACGATCTTTCCATCCTTTTGACATCCGTCTCCTTTAATGTATACTTTGATGGTAAAATACCATCTGCCAATGCAGGAAGAAAAACGACTGGCCATTCCAAACCTTTAGCACCGTGAATAGTTGTTATAGTAATAGCGGATGTCTCTTCCTTCGAATTTCCTCTATTTTTGTTCTGCTCATACAAGTAAATGGAATCTAGGAACTGGGAGAGTGTTTCTGTGGTTGAATTAACATTGGTCTCTGTTTGTTGATCGGCTACATTTTCTTCAGCATTGTTCTCCATGTCAGTATCCTCCAGATATTCTTGTAAAAGACCCTCGTCTGCTGGGTTAAAAGAAAGCAGTTGATTCTTTAACTCATCTAGATTTTGTCGGATAGTTTCCTGCTGCTCTTCTGCAGACTGGCTTTTGGATTTTTTGGCTGCAACAACATGGATCAAGTTCGTTTCTTGTATAATCAACTCAAACATCTTGTCAAGCTTATCTACTGGTTTGTCGTCATCCTCAGCAAGAAAACGTCTGGCTTTTTTGACAACCTTCAGAAAATGATGCATGCTTTCCTTGACCTTTGAAGACAAATGGCCTTTGTCAGAAGAGTGCACCATCTTCCTCAAGGTTTGATAGACATTAGCTTGGCCGCTTTCGTCTCTGCGTTTCTCAAGTTGTTGTTCGATACCCTTGAGTGTTTTGCTACCAACTCCAGCCACCTGAAACTCAATGGCTCTGCTGTATCCCAGCCAATCAAAATCAGATGCTACCGCCCTTAGTAGATCAATCATGGTCTTGACTTCTTTTAGTTCCCAGAAAGAGTGACCATGCACAATCACATAGGGAATGTTTTCGTGAATAAGTTGCTGTTCTAACACTCTGGAAAGATATGCAGAACGGAGAATGATGGCCATATCCGAATATTGGTAGTGTTTAGGTTGTGAATGGTTTGTCAAGCGCTTAATGTCATGCACTACTCTTCGAGCCTCATCTTTGTTGGTCTCGTGAAAGTTGAAAAACACTGGGCGATTCAGGTCGTGATTCGACTTCAAACGTTTCTGTTCACGTTTGGCCTTCTGCCCTTGCATCACTGTCTCCGCAAGCTGCAAGATACTGGCGGTAGACCGATAGTTTTCCGTCAATGAAACTTTCGAAACGGGTACACCAAGCTTACCATAATGGTCCTCCATACGGTAGAAGTTATTAGCTTCTGCATGGCGAAATCCGTAGATGCTCTGATCTGGGTCTCCAACAACAGTAACGTGGTGACCGCTATTTTGGGCGAAAAGATACATTAGCCGGAGCTGGACTAGGTTTGTGTCCTGGAATTCGTCTACCAGCACGTGCTGGATCTTGGTTAGACACTCTGGGTGCTGCTGTAGTAACTTACATGCAAATAGAAGGCAGTCATCAAAGTCGATCAAGCAATTTTTCTGTAGCAAATCCTGGTAGCGGCAGTAGGAGTCTAGCTTGTCTTCATAGGCGGTATCCGAAAAGTTATGTGGTACATCGGCTGGAAACTGAGCTTTGGATTTACAAGCAGATATGAAGTACTTTAGGTCGTCCACGTCCAACGCCTTGATTTTGGCTTCTGGGTCCACGGTCTTTTCCTCAAGTATACGCTTCAGTAGCTGCTTCGAATCTGTATCATCAGCAATACGGAACCGGGTGTCCAGATCGATTTTCCGGCCGTAGATCCGAAGAATTCTCACACAAATAGAGTGAAAAGTTCCGATGAAAAGCTTGTTCACATGGATTTCCTGGTATTCCCTAAGCATCTTCCCCAACCTGGCCACCATCTCATTGGCTGCTTTCTTGGTGAACGTTGTCACTATGATATTTTCCGGTGGAATCTGTTCATTGCAAAGAAGATGTGCTACTCTAGCCGTGATCACGTGCGTCTTCCCTGTACCAGGACCGGCCAATATCTGGAGTACCTGATTGCTGGGCGTCACAAGAGCTTTGTATTGGTTGCTGTTGAGTCCTACAAAGATTTTGGAATATCTGGAATTCATCACTGAAGGTAAATGTAGAACTGTAAATAGAAATATCCTACGGTAAAACAATGTACTGCTTCTTCAGTTACCGCGTAAAGCGTTGCGTTACACCGTGCATTGCGCGGTGAAGCTCAAAATTCCCGGTGGAAATTTTCAGATGGCATATGGCAAGTAATTTGATGTGCTCGAAAAAAAGAATCCTGTATAATCTAGAACAAGAAAAATTCAGAAAGTATAACGTAGTAGATCACAATTAGAAAAAGAATCTGCATTTGTAAATCAGAACCCCCCGAAGTTTTGAATTTTTTGGTACAGAAAGCCTATCCATATAGTCGGGCCACTTAAAACAGGAAATACAAACTTCTTATGATGGTGCTAAAATTGAGGTAGACAAGTGCTGGTTTTACGAGATGTCCGGGCACCGGAAAAAAAAGGAAAAAGAAAACTTGTAAAACAGAAAGGACCTCTTTATCCACAGATAATGAAGGGGAGCAGTAGAAAGAATGAATATCGGTTTATATTTCTACTTTGTTTAGCATTTCCATCTTACAATTTTCAGTGGATTCTTACTTTCTCATGACCGCCGACTTTTTATCTTTGTTTATTAGGTAGCCCTCTTTGATCATTCAACACTTGTTCAAAAATCGATACAATAATCATCCGATAAAAATTATTCTCAGGTCTATCTCTGTTTCAGAACGTCTAATTACAAAACAGAAAAAGAAATGCCTATGACATTCCTTTCGTGAGCCTACGGTGCTCCATCATAAACCAAACTTCGAGATTAGGCAATTAAATTTCCTGAAAACCTTGATCTCAGAAATCCAAAAGAGGTTTCTGCTCTGCTATTTCGATCAGTGAGCGGTAACCTATTGATCTATGTTCGAATCACAACCTGCACCCCACAAAAGAACGTAAAGAAAAATAAAAAATGAAGATGTAATGGATCATATTGGTTAAACTCTTTCACTCATAATGAAATAAACCAAGTTCGACTCTTAGTAATTTAAATAAAAAATGTTTTTTAACAACGTCTACTGCTAATCTTGAGTAATGAATTAGAAGGAGAAAATGGTTGGAAATCGCCTCATCTAGTTGAGCAAATCTTATTCATAAGACATGCATACTCATTACCTACTGCTGAATTTTTGCAGCCGGAACTGCCACAGTGGAGGGACTCAACCATGCTCAAATAATACTACCAGATCCGGACTTCATCATTCTCAGAAGCATCTTACAGAGAAAATAGACATTCAACTCTCCGGCCCCGCTTCAGAACAACTAAAACATATACAGTGATGTAAACCTGATATAGATAATTAAAGAGAAAGAAGCAGGGGCTCTAAAACTGGTACCCATTTGATATACCAACGTATCTGTATCTGCCTAACAAAATTCTATGAATAAATAATTCATGATGGTCTTTTGGATATGTAAACGACAATCTAATACAAAGCTATAATCCGGTAGGAGAAAAGCATGCAGGATATAATAAAAATCTCCTTTACAAAAGAAACGAAATCGAACAAAAAAAAAAAAAAAAAAACTCATACGGACAGTCCGAACAAAAAGAAAATGCCCTTTTGATGCACTTCATCGGGACCACCCGGCAACCTAATGCATTCATCTTTCTAGGATTAGAAAGCTAAGCCATCAATGTAATTCTAGACGTACTCATGCACCTGGAGAGCTGCAGCAGCATGCCCCTCAATTGTGCATTGCTGCAAAGTAGCCAATAGAACAAACCTTTCAGAGCAAGAAAAAAAAAAAAAAAAAAAAGAGGCAGAACAACCATCAACGGAAGATCCGGAACGTGCTGCACGTATGTACATATCCCAGAATAATAGAGCAAGCGTTTTGCAAATATTTCCGAAAGGAGTAGAGCACGTAAGTTAAGTGTCTAGTCTCTGCTACGTACATACGAAACACACGGTGCCGACGGCATTCATGATGGTAAAGCGCTTCATCAAATCTCATCCAGGCACGAGAATGCAGACCTGACTACTAGGAAAGGGTCTGATATATATGGAGATCCCAACAGGGTTTTGGAGATTTATACTCCGACTGAAATTTGACAGACTTGGCACTTCTTCAAACCGTAAAAATTTAGTAAGCTTGTCAAATGAAATCTAATATTACAGAGGAAACTGAGTTTCCAAACTTTTATGAGAACTTTAAGCCAAAAGAACGATCTGAATACGTCGGAGTTCACCACGATTTTGACTGGAAATATAATTCAAACCCAGAAGAACTGTAGCGGAGTCTTCTATTGGTATTAATAAAAACACCTGACGTCTAGCGTACTCAGTCAAATACTCAATTAAAACTTATCCCATCTACAAAGGATACCAATCCGTAGAAAGTTTGGGTACCAAAACCTACATATTCACTTAATAAAAGGCAAGATTTTCAGGTCACTGCTCTCCTGTCATTTGTAATGTAAAGGGCTACTAGAATGGGTTTGTAGAGAGTGGTCCAGTACCTTTATTAAAACCAAAATGCAAAGCAGTGCTAACAATCTTTTACATCTTCGAAGTTTGTGAAAAGTGAGGGTCAAGGGAATCTAAAAAAAAGCTTCTTCAATATAACAAAACCAGTTATACTTCTGCTTCGTAGATAAGGAGGAGTTTTTCTCAACCATGAAAGTTACCGAGCGGTTCAGCCGCGGTAGACGTTTCCTTATGCGCGATGGACAGTTACAGCCTGCTGGCGGGTTGCAGAGAAAAGTACCATTTCGGGATATATGGAGTGCCCGGCTACCGGTGAAAACCGGTGATGGGTGAGGTATGCAGACTATGCGAAGATCAAGAATCAGAATGGATTGATTATTCGAAGAATAGAAAACTTGGAATTTGGCATCGTTAAAACGAGCGGACTTATTGCGGTTGGATGTTGGAGGAATAAGGTCGGCGAAGCTTGTTTTGAGAGTATTCTGCGCAGGAGGTAGTTTTTTTTTTTCAATTTTTCAATTTTTTTTTTTTTTTTTTTTATTTTTTTTTATTTTTTTAGTTTATTATTTTTCTAGTTATTCTTCTGCTCTTGTAAGCAACATTCACATGGCTTTCAGCCATGAAGCACAGTTCCATAATGCTCTTTTGCTCATGAATGTAACGAGAGACCTGCAGGCACTGTATCAGTATTAAGTGGAATTACTGGAGGTAAAGTAATAAACATGCTGTGCAATTTTAGCCAATGATTCACTAAATTTGAGAAGAAAATACCCCAAAGGGTAGGTGAAAAGATAATCCTGCTTTCGTATCAAGTTAGTTCGTTGGGCAACTGCACCAAATTTACTTCATTTGGCGGTTACTGCGCCAACCCTAGATGAAGAAGCATTTCTAGCAACATATTTTGGTCTTCCGGTTGTACCCAAAATTTCCTGCTTTCCTGTTCCAGCCAATTTGATTCTAGAAGTCAATACTTATATCGAACTGCAAACAACTATTTGACAGCTAATTAAGAGATTCTTTGAGTTCTTCGGCCTCTTCTGGTTCTACTCTAAGAATCTCTTAACTATGAATATTTGTCTATGACATACTGATCAGAATCTTCCAAATTTGTGGCAGAATCTGCCTTTCATTCCATAAACGTTTTTTTGTGCACTTAGACCGCATGTTCTCTTAATTCTCTTCTACTTCTTTCAGAGTTGACCTGACTCTGCGATCATATCTTAAATGAATTATGACTCCATCTTTCTGCTGGTTCCCTAAAGCAACCCAAGCAGAAAAGTCGGAGATGACGGTTCAGACTCAGACATGCACATGAAACCTGTGATTCAGTTATAATTTATTAACTTGCAAGGTTTTACGATATCCTCTGATGCTATCTCTCACCGTCTTTTGACAAAATCTGCGGATATTTCTTCTAGCATCCTTTATTCAACTTTTAATACATTCATTTTCTTTGAGAATATAAAATAGCTGGCAACAGCTCTATCCTTATTATTCACAGTATTGAGAAGTTTTTGTGCTTGCCGGGGCTCCTTCTAGATTTGCCAAACCGTTTTAGAACAAAATCTTGATCCTGTGTAATATAGACGATGCTGGATTTTCCTCTATGACTCGATTGCCGAAAACTCTCAATTTGCTATTAATAACCAGTTTTCCATTCTAGAAATTGCTTTCAATTTACACAAATCTGGGTGCTGTAGGAATAGATTGCCATTTGGATTGTGAAACCAGAGTATTCACCCGCATTCTGAAGAACTAGCATGATTTCTCTTTGACAACTGATTCTTACAAGACAGATTCTCTCATACATATATTAATCATTCAGCATCATTTCACACACAAAACTCTGGAGGACCAAATGCAAGCAATAAGCATGACGTTTCACAAATGGCTATTAAAACAGTAATATGTTCCTCTAGGCAGCATCCTATACTTCTTGGCGTTTCCTCATTTGGAACGCAAAGTGTGAGCATTACTTCCATATTCTGAACTCAATATTTCTGAATATGGGCAATTATGGGTCACGATCCACTACTAGAATTGTTATCAAAACAGGCGGATATAAATATTTTAGTAAGTATTTTGCTGAATGCGTTGCTGTGGTTTCCAAATACTTGTAGAGCATACTTGATGATACATTTTGGCAGTTAGGATAACTCGTTATTTAACCATATTCCACTTAGTCTATTTATTATTTTTCTAACTTGGAAGATCCACTTTGTAACAAATAATGGTAGAGTGATGGATATCTGACACCAGAACTCAAAACCTCATTAAGTTGTTTAATGGATAAAAGAAGTCATGCACCATTTGCCGTGTCTCAGAATACGCTGGAAAAAAATTTAGCAATGAAACTCAGTTCAAAACATCAGAAGCCCAAGCATTTACTTGATAATAAGCGATGTTAGGTTAGAGTCGATAGGGAAATTTCTGTTGATTCATTTTCTAATATAGAAAAGCGTGTAACCTAGGAACTCAGCCAATTAAACACTATATAGTAGCTTCAGTGTTACGCTAGCAAGACTATCTTAAATGCTTTCAATCCAATACTTCCATAATACTTGAAATAAGAACATAAAATCTTGGAAGACATCAGCTTACCATTTCCAATGATTACTATTCTATCCAGGTGATGAGCTTCACCTCAAAAGTGGAAAAAAGCAGACTCATTGATGCTTTGCACTAGTGTGTCCGAAGCCACTTACCTTTGTGAAATATTCTAAATGGCATGAAATTCTACGAAGGAAAAAGGTATACCAAATGTTGTCATCCAAAGCTTATTCGGCAAGTGCTGTTTAAGCAGAAAGCAAAAAAAGGATTTTGGCGCACATGTTTCGTTACTAGTAAATACTTCTTGACAACTGAATATTCTTGAGATAAAACCTGTTCAATCTCACCTTTCACCATGATTAATGCAACCCTTCATCCAATATTCGCACTTCCTTTAATATATGAGTTACTGTGCGGTAAGCAATGAAAACTGGTAAAAAAAGCTTACTATAGCTCTATTTGATGGCTTCTAGATCACGGCGAACAAAAAAGTGGTACGTTTCCAAAATAGGTAAAAGAGTTTGGGCATATACCAGCTGCCATTCTTTTATCACATTCTGGGGTGCATTAATTTAGACATCACTCCCCTACATAACCAAAACAATATCAGATGAGAAATTCAAATTCTGAGAAAAGACCTTTCCTCTGCATTGCCTTGTTACAGAAGAACAATCTTCTCGAGTTCCTGTGTTATATTACTGGCCAGCGCAGCATTCTGCTCCCAGTCTGTCGCATCATTTCTTTTTTCTTCCATACCGTTTTTTTTTAATTTCTTTGTTTTCTTTTCTTTTCTTTTTTACTTTTTTATTTTTATTTTATTTTATTTTTTTTTGATTTCCCCATGCGTTTTCAAATTGTTCATGAAGTACAGTTTCGAATTTTGTATTATGTATCCTGCATTGTTAAGAAAATCCATTCTTATAATCTGTAATTCCATCTTACGGTGCCAACCCAACTCTGCTTTTCATTTTCTGTACTGGAATCACCACACTGTGGACTCACAAACTCGTTTAGATTTCCTTCTTTTTCACTCTTCCAGAAAGATGCAACACCTGCTTTCGCCTGAAGTTACAGGAACCAGCCTATCAGAGGGCGGTTGTGCATGCGGGCTTGCCGTGGAAGTGCCCAGAGAGGTAATGGAACACCACCATGCGCGCCGGCTAGCGAGAAAGTTGGTGCAGCATCAGTTGATTCGGCGAAGACCGCTGTACGGTGAATTACTTCGTACCATAAAATTTTCTTTGATTTCAGTCAGGAATTTAATTTTATATGAACAATACAATATCCCTTTCTTTTTGATGTCTTATCCTTGTTGCATACCCTACTTCGGTTTCCTTAGCGAAGTGGCGGTCACAAATTTAGCGAGAGATGCGAGCCTTGCTTTCTTCCTCGAATTAATACGTGTTTATTCGTACTTCTCCACTTTAGCATCCAGTTCCTCTAAGTAACGGTACTCGTTTGCTAAGTTCCTGCGCCTTATCCTCCAAATAAGGATGAATGCAGATGGTTTGAAAGTAGTCTGGTGCATAACATATTCATGATTGCATACGGAAACTGGGGGAGACTTTTGTGTTGAGTCACCCTTTTCTCGTAAGGAAAGGTCTAAAAAGAGTAATTTTGAAAACTTCAGAGGCAGTTATATTTCTGGTTGATTTCCCGGAATAAAGCATCAACCAATCAGCACAAGATTACAACTTTTCTTTAGAAAAAGGGCTAGATCAAAAAAGAGGAGAAACCAAACCCCCGTTTACTTGGACAAGTCACATTTTCTTGTTTCTAGTTCTCATTGTACTCTATAATCCATCCACTAAAAGATACATAACAATAGAACTAAACTTTATTTCCATTTACACCCAAAAATGATGGAATTAAGTAAAATAATCGAACAGAATTGGTTTGTACAACATTGAAACAGTTACAACTAGTGAAGAATACTTAGACCCGAGTTATGTTTAGCAAAGTAACCATATGTGTAGCAACAATGAATGCCGGCTCTATCTTAGATTCTGCATAGCGCAAGCAAGCTTAATTCTTGAAGAGAATGCAACTGTAAGCAGAAATATCTAAGATTTTGGCCTAAGACTAAAGCTACCATCAGTAAATTAGTATTAACCTGCCTAATATAAATAGTCCTCCTGAAATTCCTTGGTTTAGTACGTCAATTGCTGACGAACAAGCTTTCCGGTCGACTGGAATCTGGAAGCAATCTTCTTTACAGGAATCTGCCGGCACCTCCGGTGGTCGTTGATCTTCTAGGTATCACCCTATACAAAAGTAGTATCCATTAAGGTTATATAGAAATGGGAATCCGCTTAGAAACTATTAAAGAATCTGATGTTTTTAGGCCTCGCCGCCCATCTTTCTTGTGTACTTTGCTCGCTTAAAATGGCTACGTAATGCCATCATGAGATGCTAAGTGTGTCACACCGCTTGTGGCAGCCACTGCCCACCTTCATGGCTGCACCTGCGACTACCACGGCAGACCCTCCTATCTTATGAAACTTCTCAATATCCTGCAGGCAAGAAGTACTCTTCATTAGCTTGAAATGATGCTTTCTTCTGAATGCCCTAGAGAGCGCCCCAGATGCATGCTGAAATGCACGACAGCGTCGTCGTTTTTGTTCATAATTTTCCGACGCCAGCATACACACACACCTTTTCTCCTAATATGGTAAATCATGTGTTTTTCTTTTTTTAAATGCTGCCCTTATCACGGTTACCCAATCTGGCTGTCAGCCGGAATTCACATTTTGCACCGCAAAATTTTTAAACTTATTCAGACTCACAGCGTCATTGGCACATTCCACACTTTCTCGTCAGTTCTGTAGTAATCACTTTGGGCGCTGTTCTGGTAATTTTTCGATATTTTTGGAAATCTCTCAGCGAGCATTCTGTTGGGACTTTACTTTTTTGTTCGGTTCTTTTTCTTTTCACGCTTTTATCAGGCAAACACCTTGCTCCTCTTTTGAGAAATGTCCCTGCAGTAATTACTCGAACGAGAAATTCTTACCGCTTGTGCTATGCCGACTCCACACTCATACAAAAACGAAGTTAATCCAGTTGAAAAGCAGTTGGGCAGGTTCCGGTACCGTTTGCTCGACCGCGCAATAGAACCTGTTGTTACGGGATTTCGGTTCCGCAGCCATAATACAAACGGTTGGTGGCGCTATTTTCTAATTCGTTACTTCAGTTTTCACCCCCCCCCCCCCCGCTGCTCAAGCGCCAACCACTGTGTGCGCCGGCGAGTCTAACAACTTTCCTTTGCAGCTATCCATTGGTACCGTTACCGCATTCTACCGTTTTTTCTAAAAGCCGCATTCGCCCATGGCCGAGTGCGCTTGCTTCATTCGTGCATGCTTCGAATGATGTAGTGGTTGTATGGTAGTCAATGGCACCTCGAGGATAGCCCATATTGAAAAGCCCGACGTCTTACGTTAGCTCTGCAGCCGCGCTACTTTTTTTAATTGGCTGGCCACAATCCCTGCAAGTCTTGGTGCTTTCCACTTCCGGCAAAAGATCTCTCTTTCTTTTTGTTGGATCAATTCATCACCTATGGGGGGAGTGTTTCTCCGTTTGGCCATTCTTCCGACTCTCACTTTCTGTACTTCTTCGTCCTTAAAAACCGACAGGCCTCTGTCTTTTCACCTTTCTTTCTGCCTTTCCATCTAATGGTCCCTCCTTCCAAACAACCCAGCCAAGATGATGTCCACCCCGACTACTATGCGTTTGACCCTGACAACCGTTACTTCCAGCCTACCGTGCATAACTCCGCCTCATCTGGGACAAGCCCAGCACCGTCGCCTACAAACCAGAATTTCAGCCAGGAGATAGTCTGGTCCAGTAGACGCTTCATACCTAAGCTAAGTGTAGGTGCACAGAATAATTTAATGGCTCCATCTCTGGCATCTCCCCAGACCCGGGTAAGCTACCAACCGCAGGTTGAGGAGTGTTGGCCCAATGACTACAGTCTGGCAGCTGCTGATACTTCCACAATAAACTACGATCCTAATTATGATCCTCAGTTTCGGAGGACTGCGGCATATTTGACATCGGTTTCCATGTTCGACCCAATACAAAGCCTGGAAAATTACCGCAGCATCTATCCGCAGCAGTCTGCTGACAGTGAAGGGTCGTCTGGTGGCAGCCGATTTTCTTTGCAGCAAACTGCAGAGGGGGGAGTATCCTCTGCTGATAGGCGGTTCCCTCTACAGCGACCTGTAAGCAGCGAAACTGCCAGTCAGCGTTACCTGCATCGTCGATCTGAGACAGAAAGCATATCCTCTGAGGTACCATCGAGCGTTCCCGCACCGAGCGCTGCATCGAAGTCTTTCGAATCGCTGCAGAGGCCAGAGATTGGCACTCAGACATCTTCTTCGGTGTCGCTTTCTTCTGTCAGCAGTACGAACTCAAACACAAGTGGCGCTACAGCCACATATGACGACCTTCTTCGTTTGAAGATAGTACAACCGACATGTCGGCCCAATATCATGGACTCTAGTGGAGAGAAAGTCAAATTTAGTGCTTCTTGCTACCTCAGTGGAAAATTTTATCTGAATAGACAGTATCTCAGCATTAGTAAGGAGAATGAATTTCCGTTGGCTTGCTACAGGCGTAACTACATTACCTTGAACGCCAACCTCAATTTTTCTTCTCAGCCTAAAGTGCTGTTCGATGACAAAGAGATGTTCACTATCAATTGTATCCGAATCAAACTTTCGCTTGCATCAAACTTTAGTCCCGAACCGGTGGAATTTTGCGTCTTTAGCCCCAAGAAAGGCCTACGAAACTCCCCTCATGTAATTCAGATGGAAAATGATATCTTGGATCTTGATCCTTTTGCAGACCAGAAGACTATCGTCATTAAGAGATTCCAGTTTAAAAAAGCTTCTCCTAACAATGGAAAAGCCATTGCTAAAGACTATTATTATATTAATTTGGAGGTATTTGCTATCGGAGAAAACCCTGATACAAAAGAGAGGACTTCCAAACTTTTAATTAAGCTCAAGTCAAACGCGATCTCCGTTAGGGGCAGAAACCCATCCTTTTATAATGACCGAAATGACATCCTTATTACCAGAAGCATCCAACTATACAATCTTGAGGGACAGCCAGCTCTCGTCCGTCAGCCTCATACTGGAAAGGGAAGACGCCAGTCAATGCCTCTTCTGGAAAGTCAAAGCATAGCGGTCAGCGACTCTAGTAACAGTGCTTTGTCACCTATAAGATCTCACATCAAACCTCGATCGAGATCTCAGACTTCCAGAAGACCAAAAAATGAACTCTTTGAAAGCATAGATAAAGGGATAGTTAATGAAAAGTCACAGTACATGTATTCTTCGGTTGAACCGATGAAGAGTGAAAATACTCATCGCCTACAATCAGCGACCAGGATCGTCGAAATTGGAGTAAGATAAGTAGCAGTAGTAATCTATATCGGGAAGAAACCAGAAAATATGTCACAGAAAGGGGGAAGCAAAGATCCACTTTGCTACTTACTGAAAATTAATGCATCTCAAAGGGTTATCTTTGCTACATAAGATATAATAATAATAATACATTATTAGGCCCCTGCATCGATTTAGGACATCTTTTCCGTGGTTAGGGAGCACAAATAATCTTTAAAGTCTGCTGAATAGGTCTTTATTAGCACTCTGATCAAACAAACCCCCTGTTCATTCGAAAAAATGAAAGGGTATAAAAAGAGAAATAATACCCCAGTCATGTTGCAAATACTGCAGTGGTAGTCGTTCACGAGTCTAGAAGAATCTTTTAGTAATTATTACCATTAGCTAAATTTGGTGATAGAGCAAGAATGCTTATCTTTCGATAGATCTGCATGTCCACGCAATTTAGTACGCATCCAAAGCCATATAGCAGGTGCTATAGAAGAACTAAATTTTCACATCTGTTTCTTCTTTTTCCTTAGATGATCGTTTTTAAAGTAAAATAAGTTGTTAGCCAAAGACGAAACCACTAAAGTTTCAATATGGCATCCTTAGTTTCTGTAACCAACTCAGAAGATACAGCATTATCAGTGAAAATTTTTGTTTCGACTTCTTTTCCGTCAATACAGTGCTGCTCATATAGGTAAGGACGAATGGGTGAATACAAAAATGGCTTCCATCCATTTGTGGTGAGGCGGCCTAGAACTTGTGAAAAAAAAAGCTACATTTGAAACCATAGTCAACCCTTATTGTGGAGGAGAGGTGTTTCGTTGAATACACGGGCTATACTTTTCATGCGGACAGAATAAATGTTTAAACAAAATCAAGGCCTATTAGTGAGATTACGAGGATAACTTTTAGAGGGAGTGATAAGTGTGCTACGAATTAGTAGAGCATTTCTGCTAGAGTGCCGTTAGATACCTCAGTAAGAATCTGCTGGGCATGATGACGTGAGAAAGATTCTTCTTTTGTGCTTGAAAGAACAAAATTTGCAATTTCTGAACATTCAGACATTTAACTGCTATTAATATTCAGTGTGAAGAACTTGCTAGTCAATATTACTCCCTTTGCATTTTTTGCTATTAATGCCTTAGGTGGCTTATTGCTTTCTACACATTGACTCCGGGTAGCGGCTTGCGTTTCATTTTCAGCCTAACATAAGCCACCCCCTCTTTAAGGGAGAATAGCATGCCGCAAGTGTATCTAGCAGAACAACTTGTAGTGAAAGCTCTAAAGACAAGAAAAGATGCTGCTTCCTACAGAATACTAATTATGGATTGATTTATGAAGCTTCTGTTCGCATTATATATTCCACTTGATTTCAATACTTGCCGTTGCTCTGCAACTTAATTATTTGACATGGCGGCTTGAATTATGTTGTTTCTGGTCTGTTCCATTGGCTGAACGATTGTAGGCTCTTGATGATTGATGAGTCTTGTTGATGAGCACAAAGTGGTATGAGCGTATCCTTTGGGTAGCAGGAGGTAACTGCCCAATAAACTCAACTGAGTGTAACTACAGAATGGAATTTAGACAACTAGCAGGGGTATATTGACTACAAAGCCTGATAAATTGGTGGCATTTATTAATGATAATCTGGTACCAGTGCTTTTTTTGGACATGAGTTTGGGTTGTGCTATAGGAGCGGTAGTAGTACTTCGTCGCAAGAAATACTTCTGGCCTCTCTCAAGCACATGGTTTGGCAAGATCCAGATGTGTGACGGTTGAACTGTTATTCAAACCAGAGATCCCAGTGTGATATAGGACCACCATTTACTACCGCTGTCGACCAGATTTAATAATAATAAGCGCTCATAACTTGCTGGTGGTACGCTGAAAGCCAAGAAGCACAGACCTCCATATACCTATCACATCCATTTTTACTTATTTTTTTTTTGGCTCTGAGACTGCATGCAAGGCTGTTTGGTGTCACGAACAATATGATACTATATATGCTGGCCAAGATTCAGGGTAGGTTGAGCCACCTGCCCGAAAACCGGATTGAACCCAGCTTAGCGCAGTAGAGTTCCGAAAAAGGTAGGGGTCTTTAACCTTGAACGGAAGCTGCATGCTGCATAGAAAGGTCTTGCGAAGTGATGAAATTCGCTCGAAAAATGCTGCAGCCCCCGAAGACTTTGCTGCTTTGAGTTTATGCATCGCTTGAGTGTATGATCCGTAATTCTGTCATCGTGACCACTTCATTGCATGCTCACCGCAAGCATGCATCTACGCCAGTCTCTGCTTTGGGATGCTATTTCTTCATCTACTGTCCGTGTGCTTTTCCCTTCTTTTTTTTTTTCTTCTTCATTTCTTCTTATCTGTGCCCGCTACTTACCCCATTCCCCACACACCTTCATCTGCATCTACACCTGCATCTGCACTCCGCTGCGGAATAGTTACAGGCATTTCTGCCACACTCGCTACTTCTATATGCTACCACTACGATTTACATATCTGCTTCTTCATTCTAATGCTTTGCTTGCTTATCTCTTCACCTCCTCCACGGTGCTCCACGCCTAAGCAATACACCCCGGTGGCCAGCTGTCCCCAGCACAGCCATGGCAGCGACCCTCATACGTCTTCTTTCTTTGCGTGTGCACCGCCCGATCATGACCGCTATATCGTAACGCACATCTCTTGATCTATATTCAGCTGTAACTCTCTTCTATCTACATGACTAAGATTATATCGCCTAAGTTCTACCCAGCCGGTAAGGGGCAACTTCTATTTTGCAAGTCCAAAGTGTACATCCATGTTTCTCGCTCCAAGAAAGATAATGTACCAGGCTATCTCACGATTGTGAAGCCATTTCTTGACTCTGCTAATCTTGATTTCGTGATAGCATTTATTCCGGAGACCGACGTGTCTGCTTCCGACAAGGAACAGCTTGACTACTTTGATTTGTATGGGCTAGATGGTGAAGATAATGACTTCTATGGCGCAAAGATGCCGGAGAAAGGTGCAACGAAAAACATGCCGAAAGTGGTTCGGTTCATCGACAGACCTCGGCTCTCGTCTCTGTCATCGTTTGCCTTCGGAATACCGATCTCCAATATCTACAGCATCCAGGTCCGGCCAAAGACCACCAGTTTGTGGCAGGGGTCTGTGGTGCTGCACTCAAAGGATGCTCTGGACCGACTTCCTGCACTGTTTTTCCATGACGATGAAAGTCCTGGAACCAAGCGAGAGCAGAAGTTGAAGAGCCAGAACTTTGACCCGTTCTCGGAGAACTCTAAGGGTAGCCTCTACTGGGGTGGTGACCGCTTTGTCAGCTGCCTGCGCAACTACTGCGTGCTGGAGGAGTCCACTCTCGAGAAAGGCATGTACTTGGTGAATCCAACCAAGGATGATACCATAAACTTTATTCCCAACGTGCTGGAGAGCGAGTCTGCAGGACCATCTGTCGGCCAGTCTGTCAGCGAGCTCGTTAACGGCGCCAAATGGAAACTTTTAACAGGCCTTGCCAAGGTGACGGACTTCGCCAAAAAGCAGCTCAACAACGCTCTCGAGAACAACAACGTTCCGCAGCCTGTGCGTGCTCTCTTAGGAAAACCAGAAGTTCAGGCAATTGGTGCCGAGTTCGAGAGTGCCAACGTTTACTTGGCGAAGTGGGCCCTTGAGGTCCAGGAGGAGGCCGAGAAGTCGCAGAAGCTGGTGATTGGTAACAACTACTACAAGGAGTTGGTGCGGTCCGAGTTTGGCGATAACTTTGTTGAGCTCACGCCGCAGGAGGTATCCAAAGCAACCCGATTAAAGCCCGTGTCGGTGGTGGAGTGGGAGTCCTACTTTGATGCTTCCGGCCGGCTTCAGATTACGGTGAATGAAGTCTTGGACAGAGTTTTCCATGGCGGATTGGAATCTGATGTCCGTAAAGATGCCTGGCTATTTCTCTTGGGTGTCTTTCCGTGGGACACGTCCACTGAGGAGAGGGACCAGATGCAGAAGTCGTTGGAGGACAGCTATATGGAATACAAGAGTTCATGGAAGGGTGACTTGGAGAGACAAAAGAATGATGAATACTGGAAGGACCAAAAGATGCGTATCGACAAGGATATCAAGCGCACAGACCGGGACATAGATATATACAAGAATACGGCAGGTCCCGACGAAGAAGAAGAAGAAGACACTGGAAAAGATGACGAAGACGATGCAGAATTCTCCAACCCCAATCTTTTAGTGTTACGGGACATTCTTTTTTCCTACAACGAATTGAATCCCAACTTGGGCTACGTCCAGGGAATGACAGATCTTCTTTCTCCGATCTACTACGTGTTACGCAATGAAACACTTGCTTTCTGGGGCTTCTCTCACTTCATGGAGTTTATGGAACGCAATTTTGTACAGGACCTTAGCGGTATGAAGCATCAGATGTTGACATTGAATGAGTTGGTGCAGTTTATGATGCCAAGGTTATATGACCACTTGGAGAAATGTGACTCCGGAAATTTGTTTTTCTTTTTCCGGATGTTGTTGGTCTGGTTCAAGCGGGAGCTCACCTTCGAAGGAACTATGGAGTTGTGGGAGATTCTTTGGACTGATTACTACTCCTCTCAATTTGTTCTTTTCTTTGCCTTGGCTATATTGGAGAAGAATTCCAAGATCATCATCGGTACGCTAACAAGATTTGATGAGATTCTCAAGTACATGAATGATCTTAGTGGCTCCCTTGACATCAACGATCTTCTTGTTCGTGCTGAGTTGTTGTTTTTAAAGTTCAAGCAGATGGTCGAGTTGATTGACCGACGCAATGATAAGATCGGATTTAGCTCTGTTAGTGCTACTCAAAAGAGCAAAATTCCCGTTAGTAATGAACTCAGATTGCTGCTTTCCAAAGAGCCTGTCATCGAAAAGGAGAAGCCTAGGGACTCTAATACTCCCCTCGGTTGAGGAAACAATCGACATCTTTGCAATTTTCTTTGGTAATACATTTTATACGAAACGATTTAATGAGAAATGGAAGGAATATTGGTGACATTGGTAGAATTTTGTACATTACGGGAAATATGGTAGCAAAAATCAGCATGGCTTGGATTGATGTTGGCTTCCTCCATTACTGCTCGGCCACCTATAACAGCTCTTCGCACTCTTATGAACAAACTAGTAATAAGGATGAATACCAAGAAGAGTGATTAGTGTCCAGAGACATGCTCAAACTAATATATTAAATATCAGACGGCCACTTCACCATGCGCAGAAGTAGTTTGAAGAGTGAATAAAAGCTTCCTTACCTAATGCGCTGCTACATGTGATTGCTTCAAGTAGCAACAGGCGAGACAGAGGCATTCTTTCTTTTTTTTTTCTTTTTTTTTTATTCATTTGTTGCTACTTTGATGTCGGGTACACATTTGCAGATGTGGTGAAAGAATTTCAGCCAAGTTTGTGAATGAGGTATAAAAAAGTTCTACAAGTTGCAAGGAAACTATGTTACATTATTCGGTATTTACGCGGCAATTTCACCGTTTTAATATGCAACGTGAGAATATGAAGGCTCCTATTGGTGGTTGTTTGTTAATAGGAAGCAGATTAATACAGAGGGACCCTGACTATAAGGAATTCTCCATGCGACCTAAATGGTTTTCCAGTTAAGTAAGGTTTAGGCTGCATTCCATTTCAGTACATATTGCATGGAAGCTGTTTTGACTCCCCTTTATTTCCGGTTATTTCAATTATTGCGCCATTTCCTATTTAATACTCGATGAAGATGTTAGAAATAACAATATATTAAATGATGTCATGAATGGTAGGCAAAAAGGTTAATACAAGTCTTCGTTTTTCACAATGGGCGGTGCATGCATGATTTTATTGTAAAGCTTTCTTCGTCTAAAGCTATCATCACTTAATCGTGTTCAACTCTGAAAAATTATGGAGAAAAAAATGTGTTGTCGTAGTCGTCCATCAATGTCCGTCCTCAATTCATTATAAATTGCGTAAGACTCTGCTTGCTTTGAACTTGATCCTCCTAGTATTCATCACTTTTTCTGAGCTGCATGCCACGGCTATTATCGCTTGAATAACTATTGAATTCATAAGGAGTGTTTCCTTTATGCCGGTATAGGCGGGTCAGGAATTCTTAGAATAGACAGGTACTCTATCTATCTTGAAAACTGTTGGTCTTTACTAACGAAGCTGCTCTTATAGTGTGGCGGCTGCATCGGCAATGATTTAATACCGCTCCCAGAATTCTATTTAAGGTGCAGGAGTTCCTTGATTAATTTCAACGCTTCAGCGGAAGTTGAGATATTTCTAAGAAAGCACTCTGACAACTGTGGTTTAAACGGTTGTGTACTCGTTCTTTCGTCTCCACTGGTTTCGTCAATACTAAATTTCTGCTTTAGCTTGGAAATAGGATTTTGACTGAACCTGCTCATACCACACGAAGTTGGAAGAATTCTATTTGCTTCAACTTTACCCTCCAACCTCTATGATACTACTCAAAGAAGTGGTTCCGGAACCCTACATCCTGGTTCCCGTGCGTGTGTATAGGCATTGTACTTATCATCGGAGACAAACAGAAGTGTCTTCTTGCTAGCACTTCCAAACTGGGTCTTGCTACGCTTACTCTGCGTTGAAATTGTCAAAAATCTTCAGTATTGTTGTCGAATCAGGAGTTATTGCGTTTCACTTAAAATAGTCAAGTTCTTTTAACTAGCAATATTCAACTGAAAACTGGGATGAGAGTGGTGCTCCTCACGGACTTAATGCATCTAAAGTGATTAAAACTCATAAAGGATTTAGAGTTCCTAGTGGTATTTTTGACTTTTGAAACTCAATCAGTTTTTTAGCTTTCCACCTTTTGAACTTACATAGAAGGTGCCGAAGTCATTATTGCGTTTAATTCATTTGGTAAAGAAGTAAGACAAATGACGAGCTACATATCTGCTCCCACCTCGCAATTGAAGCTGACAGAGGCAAAATTACATGATAAAACATAACACTTCCATCTTATGTCCCAGTGAGTACACAGCGGTCATTATGGTATAATCTCATACTATGACTGCCATTTGACTAGTCATTCAGCGGAAAGATACATAGTTCCTTCCTTGCTACCATTCCGACCAGCCAACTTGCATTGATATAAAGTATGATGCTTCAATACTGTTCCACCATTGGACCTCCATTGAAAGTGAATATTTTCTTCAAAACAGAATAATCATTTAACTGTTTACTACAAAGCAAAGAATTCAAGAAAAAGGTGAAATCTGAGCTTTGAACAGAAATATTCCAGAACAAAGCAACATTCAACGTAGGAGAAATTACCGAGAAATACCGTGTGTGCGGCTTTAAGTAACCAAAAAGAGAACAGTGAACGGTCATAATAGTATAATAGGCTGGACGGCAGCTCTAAAAAGTGGCTTTTAGTGAGCGCCTATTATCACTGAGGAGAACTATAAATGGAGAGCCAATTTATTTGATGCATGCCTGGAACAACTAATCACTTCACCCTGAGACTCAAATTAGGTAAATTCGCTCTAGGACATTATCAAGGGCTTGGGTTTAGTTTAAAGTAGAAAGACGAAGAAAAGCATGCTCTCCTGAGTACGGTCATTATCACAATACCAATCACTTCTTCACTTTCGAATTAAGAATTTTCTTTACAGTGGTTTAATGCTGCAATAAGCTGGTCGAATTGGTCAGCTTCCATAGCTTTCTGTTAAACAGGATATTCTCATTCGCCTGCCATTTGGTTTTGAAGCAATAAAGGTTAGGTATCTTTGATATTTCAATTAGAAATAACGAGATCCATATGATTATGAGTTTCCAGGTTTGACTGTAGAAGCAGGTATATCTATACCGCAAATTGGAGGGCTGAGATATACTATGCTACATTTGGTAACGGCGGCAGAGAAGAATATTTTTATGTGAATCTCTGGCTTGACGACTGATGTTGTACCGCTTAATTCAGATGGCTGGTTACCGAATTTCTAGGTGCCGGCTGGCCAATGAGTCTGTATTGAATCATACGAGGAGCGATGCTGTATTTGATTGTGATAATTTGGGTAATTATGCAATTATTGTACTGCCACTACAAGTGAATAATTAATCCAAGATGAAGAAGACAGAGAGTAGCGGTAGTTTTATTAGGTCATGAGTTAAGCTCTATACTCAACAGTCTTTGAATGCTTCTATCGGATCAAGTTTGGTAGCTGTGAACCAATCACCAGCCATGTACAGATAAACTCACATATACCTACTATTGAGTCATTTCTCACTTCGTGTTGTCATATACAGGGCTGCTATATATTGTGCTTCATAATGTTAGCGTTACCATCTCCTTAGGTATCTGCTTGAAGTGGATTCGGAGTGGATAACTGCGGCCATGTTCATTGACTGAGAGACTTTATATTACTTACTTCCCATCTTCTCGGAGATGCATTCCTGAATGTACCGCTTAGTAACGGTAGCTAAGTGCCTCAACGATATGTTTCGTGCTTAGGCTTAACTCGATGAGAAAAGGGAGTCATGGAATCGGTAGCTGTTAGCTAAGGGCACCTACTGCCAAGCATTCCCAGGAGTGGTAGCAGGAGTGGTAGCAGGACGGTAGTAGGACAGTATAGCACCTGGACAGAACCATGTGACTATCTATGCATGGAGTGTCGTCAAGACGGGTTTTCCTCGGTACACCAGATCCGGTGATCAGGCATTCTACTTTATGGTTAATTGTGATGATCTCGTGGCCAGCGTCTTGTCTCACTAGTGGTATAGCACATCCATACAGTTGCGCTGTATCATCACAGCCCACCGTGTTGTTACCTTCAATGTATTATCGCCGCAATAAGGTCTTCGCTGCAGGTTATTCCTTTCATGCTACTATATCAATCGTCATCAGTTACCATAATCAGGTACCGCTACATGTCTCATAGTTCAAGCGGCCCAGGTGGCAGGCCCAAACCCTGTTAGCTACGCATCCCTGCCTCTAGATGTTTCCAGATCATACTACTTCTCCAGCAGATTTCCAAGGCTATCGAAGAAATCGGCGTCTCCCCATTGGCATTTCTACCTGGCATTCATTTTCTAACTGGTACTCACTTTCGAACTCGTATTCGCTTCTAGCTATATCATTATAACTTAGGCACAATCAACCCCCAACCCGCCTGGCGGCCCCGTGTGATCTACACTTTTATATAGCACTCAGTATATCTAGGCGTCTACCTTAATATTCTACTCCACATCCACTCCACTTGTAAGCTTGGTACTAACTACAACTAAGATGTGTCTACCCACCGTCGATCATCTAATACACACCCCACTTAATCCAACCTTAGGCCTGACTCCCACTCCGATATCTGTATCCCGCCGCCCTACTACCGCATACATCACATCACATCCCCTTCCGTTGTCTCCCGCCGTTTCCATGTCGCTCCACCTCCCTCTCTCCTACACAGCCTTCTCTCTCCTTCTCTCTCCTTCTCTCCAGTTTTGAAAATTTTTTGTTCTGGCCGAAACATCACAACACCACATCTCAACATCACTACATACATTCCACCTTCAGCTTCCAGTTCCTTGCAGCAACCTTTGTATCTGCAAAAGTGCCAGCTAGATCCCGTCGATTCCCATCTGCACTCCTTTTATCGCAATTAGCATCCGCCCGATTGCCCTTCATCCCCCCGCTTGTGCCCCGTCTACAAACTCCACTACACCACTCTACCTGTCTCTTTCCAGCGTCTTCATCTGCTTTCCAATGACCACTCAGTCGCCTAAAGATGCTTCTGACCGGTTGGACATCGATGCTAAGGGTCTTAACTACCCGCAGAACAAGGTCGACGATCAGCTGATCGACGACGAGTTAGAGAAGCTGGGCCACATGGACATTGTGCGCCGATCCTCTTCCTCGCAGCCTGGCGCCACCATCAACAGCAACGACGCGGTGGCCGCTGCCGCGGTGGCCGTGGCAGCCAACTCCAAGGAGCAGCGCCAGCAACCGCCCGTCGTGAGCCCTGTGGGCCCCGTGCCTCTCCACGGAAAGAGGTTTTTCATCTTCGGTCGCTACCGGGCATCCAGGGATGTAGCCCAGCTGATCCAGCACCTGGGTGGCACTCTCGCCCTCGACCCTTCCAGCGACTGCATCTTCCTTGCCCGCACCTCTAGCTCTATTCCGGCAGACCTGCGTGGTGACGTCTTTTCTTTCAACCTGGTGTACGACGCCCAGCGCACAGGTCGCCTGCCCGACCTTGCCGCCTACAAGATCAAGAAGCCACCGCGCTTGCCTGCACACATGAGGCTCAACATGAGCGCGCTGGCCAGCGCTACCCCGCTGATCTCCACGCCGCAGCCCGTCGTGGCCAGCAAGCCCTCTTCGCAGGCTCCTCCCTCCTCCGCAGGCAGCGTCCCCGCCCCCGCCCCCGGTACAACCCGCCCCCAGCTCCCCCCACCGCGCAAGCGCTCTGCCAAGTTCACCCCGCAGGAGGACGAGGCCATCCTTGACCTCATCAGGCGCAACCCGCACTTGCGTTCCACCCACAGCTTCTACGCCCGCATCGCAGAGCTCCCGCTGCTCTGCGGCCACACGGGAAACTCCATCCGCTTCCGCTTCCGTAAGGTGCTTGCTGACCGTCTCGAGTGGGTCTACGACGTCGATCCGGACACCAATGCTCTTCGGCTGGACCCGATAACCAAGCAGCCCATCCGTGTGCGTCGGCTCCCTTCTCTCTTGAAGTCCCAGTACACCGCGGAAGACGACTACGCCCTCTGTAAGGCAATCGCCGAGTACCGTCACCACGGCGCACCCGGCGACTCATCCTCGCTGCACCGCCGCAAGCTGGACGGCTCCACCGTGCCTGAGCGCATCTTCCAGAGCTTGGCCGAGAAGTTCCCGCGACACACCGTCATGTCGTGGCGCGACCGCTACCGTAAGTTTGCGTCCGTCTACGGCCTGGACAAGTACGTCCAATACTACGAGAGCTGCAAGGCTGCCGGCGAACAGCCCCAGCCAATGAGAAATCTCAGCTCTCGTGCAGGACCTGGCGCCCGTGCCCGCTCCGCTGCCAAGCGCCAGAAGACTCTGGCAACCTACGACGACTTGGCGAAGCCGCTTGCTCCATACGATGTGGCGCAGCAGAAACAGCTTAGATCCTACGACGATGTCGCCCAGGTGGCGCAGGTGGCGCAGGCTGCTCAACCTCAGAAACTCAGAGCCTATGACGACGGCACTCAGGGCTCTCAAGCCTCCTTGATTAAGCAGGAATCTCTAGACATAGATCCTTCAGCTCCTATTGTGTCGAAGTTGCAGCAGATACAGCAGCTTGCTCGGGCTTCGGTGTCTACTAAGGACCAGCCAGCCTTGGAACCCAAGGAGTCTGAGAAGGACAAGGACCAGGCGGCTGCCAACCTTTTCGAGGACGCTGAGGAGATGAAGGCCTTGAACTTTGACTTTACCGGATCCATGTCGCCTCATGACAGCTTCATGGGTAGCCTTTCATTGGACTCCTTGAAAAAGCTTGAACCACAGCCACTTCCTAACCGGACAGTAGCAAACGTCCAAGAAATTCTCAAAGATGTCGAGGAATTGATAGGTGAATTTGGATCCCGGACTTCATCATCTGACGAGTTGTTCAAGCTTATTCATGATAAAACTGGCTTGTCCGTTGCCTGGCTAAGCTATTGGTTCGACTGCTCCTGTGGTATGTTCAACGTCTTTATGGATGCTATTTCCAACTACCTCAAGTCTGGTGAGCTAATCCTTGAAAACCATAGTGGCTTTTGGACCGAAGAGCACGACAGAATGTTAAGCGATGACACCAAGTTGGGTGAGCTACTAAAGTTGCACGGAATTGATTCTGTGAACAAGCGCCGTGCAACACTACAAGGGCAGGGAAGTGATTACAGGTAGAAGGGCTTTTCTTTAAGCGGCATTGCCGCAGAGTTGCTTCCTATATTGAAGCGCATGCATGTGCTACAAAAAAAAATGTTGGTGGACAATTAAATTGGCTGTCCTAAGAAATCGAGAGCACGAAGAGCATCTGTTTCCGGTATAACCTGAAAGTCTTTTCGAAGCTGACAAACATTTTTAGATCGAGTTCAGAAGTCCCTTGGGTGGCAATGTTCTTGAACGCCAAGAAGTTACGTCTAATGGACTTAAGTTCTATTTCCTCGATGATGTCAGGATGTGCCGGCAGAGGTAGCCGGCCATGAAGAAATTCCGCCGGTTTCGAGCGCCTATCCCATCAGCTGGGGACATAGTTCAACTTTGCTCCGTTGCTGCACTTTTGTTATCTGTACTGTAAAAATGTATTATTGTTTAGATCGTCATTAATGATGTATTGATTGATTGCTCGTAATTATGGGGCTTTCGGTCAGCCACCGCAACTATCTCCGTATATCTTCCGGATCAGTTGCAGCTGGCTCTTATTTTTGTCCTTTTATCATTAGCAACGTTACGATGTTCCGCCCAAGTATCCTTTTTAATTCCCTGGCCGACATCAAGTTTTCAACCACGATGACAGTAACTCCGCATGCTGCAGGAGTTAACTCTTCCGAATTAAAGCATTTGGTGCGTGCACGATCATGAACGGAGATAGGCCGGGGACACCCCGAGGGCATGAGTTGCTGCAGCAGAATATTCCAAGCATATGTCAAGTGCAGCAAGGAAAATGGGCTGCATATATAAAGCTCACATTTCCTTTCGCATTACATTCAGAATGCTTACGTTCCAAATATTCAATTTTCAACATCTAATTAGCCATGTCGTTTGCTGGTAAAGTCGCTATTATTACAGGAGCCAATAAAAACCTTGGTAAGCAAACCGCTATTGCCTTTGCTAAGGAGAAGTGTGACTTACTTCTACACTGTCATAGTACCAAGAGCAAGTCGGACTGTGAGGAATTGGCTAATTCATTAATTAAGGAATACGGCGTCAAGGTCATAACCTACCAAGGAGATCTTACCCAGGAGAAGCCAAATAAGGAAATGTTCGATTTGGCTATCAGCAAGCTCGGAAAAGTTGACTATGCAATTAACAATGTTGGTATGGTTCTCAGAAAGCCATTAGCTGAGACTAGCTTGGATGAGTACAACGCTATGTTTGACATCAACACCAAGGCAGCCTTTCTATTTTTGAGGGAAGCCGCAAACAAAGTGGCTGAAAACGGCTCTGTTGTCATGTTAACCACCTCTTTGCTTGCTGCTTATTGTGACGGATATTCTCTATACCAGGGTGCCAAGGGTGCTGTGCATCTAATGGTGAAGACGCTCTCCAAAGAGACCACAAAGAAGATCTCGTTCAATTGCGTCTCTCCTGGTCCTATGGACACTCCATTCTTGTACGGCCAGGAAAACGACCAAAGAATTGCTTTCTTTAAGACACAAGCTGCCGCTGGCAGATTGACAGAAGTCGCTGATATTGTGCCAATCATTAAATTCATTGTCAAAGATGGTCATTGGATGACTGGACAGAACTTGTTTGCATCCAATGGATTTACTGCACCTTAAGTAATCAATGTATTTAGTAATGATTTATGCAGTTTGTTCGGCAATATGACTGTTAAATGGGAGTCACACCTTTACCATAGACTTGTATATTTCAGCTTCCGGCTATCATGAATAATTGGGACTTGTTCTGCGCCGATTGGCTGGTAACACCGCTTGGCTGGTATCTCACAGTACCCAGGGCTGACAACTACCATAGATAGATATTCCTACAGTAGGACAAGTGGTATTTGCTACATATATATAAAACGAGTTGGGCGCTTAAAGATGCTTTGATCTATAACCTAAGGCTAGTTTTAAAGCCATCGTTCATGACGTAGTAGATTCTCTTCTTGACACCAAAATACAGTTGACACTATGGCTTCAAGTATATGGCAGGCTTTATTGCCAAGCAGTAAGGAATTTCTGCCAATTACTTTTAAGTTCTTCCTTCTTCCACTTTTCAGCTGTCCACTTTCCCACACATCGTGCTGTTGCATAAAATATTACGCTATCATGCTTGGATCTTTCACTGATTCGGTGCACTGGTCTAAGGTACGTTTCTACTTCACCAATATGTTCATGGATAAGCTGTACTTCTACTACTTTCTCGTCCACATTCCAGTGACGGTTTTGATGGACTCTACGTTTGTAATTCCTCCGCAGTATCAGTTGCCGGTGCAGAAGTACTTGAACAATTTCCACATCCAGCAGAATGCCGATTTCTTGGCAGTCGACTTACCGCTATGGATGCGATTCTTTGTGGTGTTTGAATTGGTGTTCCAGTTGCCTATATTTGTTGCTTGTGTTGTTGACTACTTGAAGAACCGCCGAGTTCACTACTCATTATGGACATATCCTTTCTTCTGTCTCTACGGTTTCAATGCATCGTTTACCAGTCTAATGTGCATGCTCTACATCTGGGTGGAGGGTCCACACCATGATTTGGCTTTTTCCCAGATGGCTAACTTAATGGCACTTTACTTTCCGACGTTTGCTCTCCCAGCAGCTATCTGCATTGACTTTACTAGGAGAATAATCCAGGAACTGACCAAGACCAAGACCGAATGAGGCCCGCAGCGTCAACTGCGAGCTTCCGTCGTATCCTGAACTGCTGATGGTGCTTGGTTGTTGTTTGCAGTTGTAGGTGTTGGGCATGAACAAGGCTGCAGTTCATGGACAAAGCCGCAGCTCATGAGAGACGTAGTTGGAGCTCATGAACTGCCGACTATGTCTTTCGTTACACCTTGCTTTCCATATTATACGCCTACTTTGTGTCGCATTAGATTAAGTTATTGCTTACTTCATTGCTTGATCTTCATAGTATCTTCGTAGCATCCACACCACCACGGTTCTATATGGCTCGTACGATCTCAACGTCTCACACGTCTTACACGTTTCACATGTCTCGCACTTCTCTAACACTCACCATTATCGCCATACGCCTCCATCCGCCACCCTACAGACTCTCTAGTTGTTGTACTTCTTCATTAGCTCGTCAACCAACTCAATGTACTTCTGCTCAGCTTCTTCCTGTGACATGCCTTTCAACTTGTTCCAAGCCTCCCACTTGTACTTTCCCTTGAAGTCAAAGACGCCAGGTTTGGCCGTGGTGTTGTCCCCAATTGTAGCTTGCTTATAGAGGCCATACAATTCAAGGAGTTCGTCGTCGTTCGGCCTTTTGGCCATGTTTGACACTGCATCTGCCTACGTTTACTGTTAGTAATGAATGGCGTACACCGTCGTCGTTGTCCCTGGACCGCTACATACCTTTTGCTTGAATAATTCAGAAACCATTTTAAAATAATATAAGTAAGTTGTCGGTGGATAGACTAAAAAAAAATCTACAGGATGTTTTATCTGTTTTAAAAAAAAAAAAGATGCTATTGTCTCCAATTTATATGCACGCAGCAGACTTTCGAGAGTTTCCCGCCTGCATGAAATAGATGCCCGGTAGATTTGTGGGGGAGACGATGCAGCGTACCCGGTGGGTGCATCCGGCTGGGGTAGCTGGTGGAGAACACGTAGCAGGTGTTTGGCCGAGCCATTGCGTGTGGGGAAGTCCGTATGGCTGTCGGCTAAAGCTCAGTCTCTGCAGAGCTGTCATCTCTCTTCAATTGGAGGTCCAAGGCTGCTGTGCCTTGCAGCTGAGTTCATAGGCGTGTAGTGGAATGTTGGGAAGATTGGTGCTCTCAATAAACGTGGGGAAAAGAAGAGCATCGAACGCAGCAGAGACCTGACAAGGCATATCAGGAGATTGCTCACATCAAGAAGGTGAAGACACCTGGAGGGATGTCGATGAGCTCGATAGCTGTAGAAGTAGAAAAGCCGGAAAATCACATGCGCGAGGAGTAGATGGTAGTCTGAGCATGGCGGATTACGTCAGTATAAAGTTGTAGAGTGTGTAGTTTGCTGTTTGTCTGACCGGAGGATAGAGGAGATTTCGGTAGCAGCCGCTGAGCAAGGAGCAAGAGTAGATATGTGTCGGTGTACCTGCTGATGAATTTCTGCAAAGCGGCAGCTGGTAGCTGTATTCATGAATGCTATGGACTGGCTGCCTACGTAGCTTTATTTACCCTACGGTCGGACGGACAGCGTATTCAAGCGCCATTCTCCGTGCACAGCTCAAACCGGCCGCTTAAACCAACCGCTCAAACCAACTGCTCAAACCAAAGGCTCAAGCCAACTGCTCTCCATGCACCCCTCTCCTTTGGAGCACCATGGAGCACACAGATACACAAATGACTTCCAGTCTCCCATGCTGGCATTATGTGTAACTATGGCCTGCTGCCATGCTACGTTTCGAGTTGCAACTACTTCGAAGCGCTGTAGTGATTCCCTTCGGTATACTCTGTGTACTTTGTGTGGCTGATCCACCCCAGCTTTTCTACGGGTATGTATATTCTCTACGTCCTACACCTCTGGACCTACCGGTTTCTCAAAAACTACTCTGCCACCAAGGAAGCAAGCTAAAGTGTCATACTTCGGACGAAGGCGGCATCACCTCACACCTGAACTACCTACCTATCCATTACGTTTTTGCTATCATATCAATGGCTTCTGCTGCTAATGCCAGCCGGAAGCAATGTAGTGTAGATGAAACTCTGCTGATTTGCCGACTATCACTCCGTCAAGCACGTGACGCTGTGCACGCGACCAATCGGCAGCTAGTAACTTGAAAGTTGCCGGTACCTGGTCTCCGTCGTCCCGTACTTCCGCTATCTAGTTCCTCCCTACCCGTAACGTGATGCCACACGCTTACCAGCACGGCGTTTATTCCGAAAGCCGGTTGTGGGCGATCTTGGCAATACAGCAGATCCGAGTCGGCGCTTAACCAAGTGGGTGTGGAAAGATCAATGATATGATGCCACGCACCAGGGAACCGGCGAATAGCTAATCTGGAGCCGATGTGTTGAACGAGATTCTAGGAAACCACAGAGTCCAGCCATGTTGAGACGCTTATCAGGCAGCGTGGCAGGATGGCAGTGATAAACGCTTGTCGAGACATGGTGAGCAGACTTACTGCAGGCCAGATGTGACGTGGCCAGGCGGTACCTACCACTACAGTACCTGCTTCTGTGGTAACTACACTAGCCGGTGCGGCCGCCGGACACGCTCATGCACGCATCTTCACGAAGCCTGTGTGCTATGTGCTGGCAGATGGCTGATCTCACTACCTTCACGTGGCATCTCTCCACTGGGCGCTTAGCACGGAGATCATCACACCTCACCACCGGTCTACAAGGCCCGCCCGGGAGAGCGCCAACGCCCCTGTTATCAACTTTACTATCATTACTGCCCACTACACCTTCGTTCTTGACTTTCTTCACCGTCTCCAGCCGTCTGTGGCCGCCCTTCTGGCTGCTTGCTACCATCTTATTGCCGCTTCTCAACAACTCTCATGGTCTCTCCTCGAGTCGCTCAATACTTTTTCACCGCACTTTTCGCGCACCACAGAACGCGAGACTAATCGAGACAGATAACATGGTTTTTTCTTTCTTAGTGTTCTCCAGCTCTTCCTCTTGGTCTCCTGTATTCCGTCGACATTGCCCCCTGTGATCTCTCTGCCGTAGTCGCCACTCTTTCTTTTAAAAAACTGCGTCCATGATCCTCAGCAAAAGAGCCACCCTATTGCTGCTGGGCGTCTTGTTCCACTTGCTCTATCTATGGTCGATCTTCGATATCTACTTTGTGTCTCCGTTGGTCCACGGCATGAAGCAGCACCTCAGCACGGCTAACCCGCCTGCTAAGCGTCTCTTCCTCATTGTTGGCGATGGCCAAAGAGCCGACAAGACCTTCGGCAAGACCTTCCACCCGGGCACGGGCAAGGAGGAGTTCTTGGCACCTTATTTGCGGTCCGTTGTGCTGAACCAAGGAACCTACGGCGTCTGCCACACCAGAATGCCCACCGAGTCCCGTCCAGGTCACGTCGCCATGATTGCCGGCTTCTACGAAGACGTCAGCGCCGTTACCAAGGGCTGGAAAGAGAACCCGGTCGACTTCGACTCCTGCTTGAACCAGTCCTCGCATACTTACTCGTTTGGTTCGCCCGACATCCTCCCCATGTTTGCCAGTGGCGCCTCCAGCCCGGACCGTATCGACACCTTCATGTACGGCTCTGAGTTTGAGGACTTCACGCAGTCGTCCTTGGAGTTGGACAAGTTTGTATTCGACCATCTCGAGCAGCTATTCCAGAACTCCACTACTGATCCGCGTCTCGACCGCCAGATCCGCCGAAACGGAACCATATTCTTCCTCCATTTACTAGGCACAGATACTGCTGGCCACAGCTATCGTCCCTACTCTGCAGAGTACTACGACAACATCCGCTACACCGACTCTCAGATCGCCAACTTGGTCGACCGTGTCCACGACTTCTTTGGCGACGACCAAACCGCCTTCATATTCACCGCAGATCATGGAATGAGTGACTTCGGCTCCCATGGCGATGGACATCCCAACAACACTCGGACACCGTTCGTCTGCTGGGGTGCTGGCTGCAAGAAGCCTGTCCACATCGATCCTGCTCAAAACGAGTACCTAAAAATGCCATACGAAGCACAGGATATGGAAAATTGGTACTTGGATGATGTCCAACGTCACGACATAAGGCAGGCAGATGTCACCTCTCTCATGGCCTACCTAGTTGGTTTGAACTACCCGGTTAACTCCGTCGGTGAGCTTCCAATCGAATATCTTGACGCTCCTGAAAGCGAGAAGATCCAGTCTTTGTACCGTAACTCGCTCAGCTTGGTTGAGCAGTATCTTGTGAAGGAGCAGGAAGTGGCTGTCAGCCAATTCTCCTTCAAGCCATTCCCATTATTCCAATACAGACCAATCGAGGCATGGAAACACGAAATAGAAGCCCAAATTCAAAAGGCCATTTCAGACCCTTCTCAAGAGTCCACCTGCGTCAAACTCATTGAAAGATTCAACTATACTCTTTTACAGGGTCTAGACTATTTGCAAAAGTACAACTGGCTCTTCTTGAGATCTATTGTCGTTCTTGGTTTCATCGGCTGGATTGTCTACTCCTTTATTGTGTTCTTACAGCTCTTCATCATTCCAGCAACCGAAGAAAAGAAGCTTCAAACTGCCCCAGGAATTTTTGATGGTTTCGCAAACCTCTTGTTTTTCGGTCTAGGTCTCTCCATTTTCGCCGTGCTTTTTCACCAGAAATCTCCAATAAATTACTACCTCTACTCGCTTTTCCCTCTCTATTTCTGGAACAGAATTCTGCTCATGAGGAAGGACTTCAAAACAGGATTGTTTGAGTTCTTTAAGGGATTCGACATCTTTGCCATTATATCCATCTTCTGTGCAATTGTCTTCTTCTTTGAGTGCATCACCATTGGTTTCACAGTCAGAGAGATTTTCAGTGCTATGTTCATTCTTCTTTCGGTTTATCCTGTCCTTCTCTCAAGCAAGATTGAGATGATGACTTTCTATAAATGGTTCATGACATGTCTTCTCTTGTCTTATTTCCCTTCGCAGAACCCTATTAAGACTGAAGATTTGAGGCTTGTGATTGGATCTGGTGTCTTTGCCTTAGTTGTCGGTATCTACATGATGAGAAAAGCAGGAAGAATGTCATCGTACACCAAAAACGTTATCATATTCCAGCTTTTGCTCATTGCAGTGTCATTGGTGTCAACTTCAAAGGCAGTTATTTCATTACAAAATAGAGACGGCTTGCCAAAAGATGCGCAAATTGTGGGTTGGGCCACCTTGATCATCTCTTTAACCGTTCCAATTGTGCTTCATAGTCTCAGACCAAACAGTAATTATCAGGTTCGCTTCCTCATCATATTTCTCACCTTTGCTCCTACTTTTGTCATTTTAACAATTTCATTTGAAACATTATTCTACGTTCTCTTCTATTTAATGATCTGTCAATGGATCGAGATTGAAAGCGTTTTACGGGAGCCATCGAAGAAGTGGCTCCAACTACTTAGAATTTCCATTGTCGGATTCTTCAACCTTCAAATTGCATTCTTCGGTACAGGTAACATTTCATCCATTTCGTCATTTTCTTTGGATTCCGTTTATAGATTGTTGCCTATCTTTGATCCATTTCCAATGGGGGCATTGTTAATGCTTAAGTTGGTAATTCCTTACATCCTTTTGAGTGTGGGTATGGGACTAATGAATGTCAAGCTTCGTTTGAAAATATTCAGTATCTCTACCTTGATTAT
The DNA here is from genome assembly GCA_030565225.1 of Allodekkera sacchari. Classification (NCBI taxonomy): domain Eukaryota; kingdom Fungi; phylum Ascomycota; class Pichiomycetes; order Pichiales; family Pichiaceae; genus Allodekkera; species Allodekkera sacchari. The sequence continues at coordinate 74,169 of JAJMBG010000008.1, forward strand.
CTCTTTAGCGGATTTGCTATCCGTTAACTTCTTTTTCCTAGTGAAAACAGAGGGCTCTTGGTTAGATATTGGATTAACCATTTCCAATTACTGCTTGGCAATCTTGAGTTCATTGTTTATGCTTATCTTGGAATTGTTGTCTCATGTCTTGTTGAGAGACGTGACGCTGCCTAAGGTGGCCGAGTCTCTAAAGATGGACGATAAAGGATACAAAGATATTATGGAGCTAATAGAGAAGGATGTCAATGCTGAAGGATCCATTGCTACCCGTGTAAGAAGAAGAACGAAGGCATAAAAGAACTACAGAAAATTGTGTTTAAACATGGCTGAGGAAAGTTGAGAAGGTCTTACACAAGGGCTAGAACTGTGGTGTAGTTTGGCTAATGATTTCGAAAGCTTTAGAGCTCGAATATAAGGTTAGGTGAGGCTATAATTAGCCTCGGGCTATAATTAGCAACGATCTGCTATGGAAGCTGGTGCAAGCACCAGCAGAGGACGTCACAAGAGCCTTACGTGTCTCCTTTGTTTTATGTGTCTACAGCATCGAAAGTCCATCTGCTACATTCTAGCCTTTGCACTTTGTATGTACTATTTCAGTGGGAGTCTAGAATAGAAATCAATAGAAAAATAACAGCTAAAATGCAACGTGCATGTTTTGTTAGTGTACACCCCCAAAAAGCCGGTTTGTTGCACCTGCGGACCAGCGCAACTCCAGCAGATGAGGTAATGCATCCTGGGAAGCGCCAGATCCGTGTTAGGCGGTGTCTGGCAATATGATGTCACAAAATACCGGTGTAGAATTTCCAGACGGATCGATCAAGTAAGAAAAATTTTGCGCCGGAAACCAAGTAAGAGAGGAGAGAAGGGGGTGCGGGAATGTGGCGTCTCGGGGGCGGAAGTTTCCCGATTTAGAATAATTACAGTCTGGGCGCATGTTGACAGGTGCGTGAGAAATGGGTACGGTAAGTTCTAGAAGAATATCATCAGTAGAGGTGGTGGTAACAGAAAGGAGTGAGCGTTGTAGCAGTGAGAATGTGCGGTTGAGCGTAGAGCATCATCAGCAGCCGATGCAACAAAGGTAGCTGGAGTTGTCGGGAGGTTCTAGGAGGCCGGAATCCGGCAGAAGGAAGCATTGTGAGAGGCGATATTGAAGTCCGGTTCAACAATACAATACAAGCGAGCCGATATAAGCGAAGCATGCAAGGAAACCCGATCGCGCAGACGGTTGCGCTCCTTGTCTATATTTGCGCATGCCATGTACCGGAGAAGCCGAATGTTGTAGGGGAAAGCAGGTAAAGGCCGGCAGAAAGTGGAACACACCAGTCACCGAAGAAGCCCAGGAGGCAGGTGGAAACAGATGGCAAGAATAACGCCCGGAAATAGGAGCCACGGCGTTACCGGTAGCCCGTGGCATTGGCTCACAATAATTGCTCGAGGCTCCAAGAATTAGCCGGCAGAATTGGTTGGCAGAATTTCCCACCCCGCCCTATGTTTGACTTTTCGCGGTCCACCGCTACCGGGGGACTTATCGCTGCGTGGTGGGGGCATGCCGGTGGAGCGGCGTAGGTGACTCATCTCACCACGGTCAGTCCCAGCAACTGGGGGGGGATGAGGAGAGCAGCGCAGAGAGCAGAGGGGAGGAGAGAAGAGAACCGGCTGCTGCGGCCAGCACATGCCGTGCAGTGTACGGCAACATGGAGCTAGTTACAAGCACTGCAGAATACTGGACAGCGGCGTCTGCATCCCATGTGGGCGTCAATGCAGATGTTACAGCACAGCTTGCGCTTGCACGCACATACAGGTCTGGTGTCCGGCCCAGAGGACATCGAGTAGGGTGCACTGCCCGGGCACATGTTTTTCTATACGGGGGGGCACGAATTCCGCTACCGCGTGCACGACTTCCCCTCCCGCAACGGTCATTACGTCAAGGCACAACAAACCACAGCGACAGCGACAGCAGGACACAAAGGAGCGAAAAGGCCAGAAATTCGAAAAAAATCGAAAAAACCGAAAATGACAATTAACCCAAAAAAAAAAAAAAAAAAACGATCACAAAAAACCGTGGCTCAGAATACTCACAGTCCGTTCCGAAAAGAAACGTGGGGCCATCCACAAGAAAATTTTTCTCTTTGCTAATATGGCTCATCTTACTTAGGCTCACTATATATAGGCTGCACTATCTCAGTAGACGAAGAGGGAAAACAGTTTGTGCCATATTTTTACACCTGGAATTCCAAGTTCGACTTAGTTGCACAGACTTCTAGTTAGTTGGTATAGCTAGCTTACAAAGAACAAGCAATAAGCAGAAGCAATAAGCATTAGATATCAAGCATTAGACACAAATCATCAGGTGTCAAACATCAGGTATCAAATATTTTAGGTATCAAGCATCAGGTATTACACCAGGTATCAAACACCAGCCAATTTCCGTTCTCTAAATACGCATACATACCCACATAGCAAGTCCGCCATGTCTGCATTCGAAGATTACTGTATCGTCTGCGACAAGCAGTGCGCACCAAACTCCGTCTACTGTTCCGACGAGTGCAAGCTTCTAGATGAGGAAAGAAGCAACATGTCGTCGCCTTCTCTCTCGGTGTGCTCCGCCAACAACATGTGCAACAGTGCTAGCGTCCAGACCAACCAGAACACCCAGAACAGCCAGAACAGCCAGCCTTCGAGCTCGGCTTTCAAAGCCGTTGTTTCTCCGCTTCTGACGCCGCAGTACGTGGCCGCCACCTCCGCCAGCCACAACTTCCTGGCCACAGTCAAGTCGCCAAAGCTCCAGGATCTCAGCTACGAGTCGCCTATGCTGTGCTCGGCAACCGACACCGGCTGCCCAGACTTGGAGAGCAACGAGTTGGACCTCAATGCCAGCTCCGAGTCCGCCGGCTCCCGCAACTACAACTACTTCATCAGAAAGACGTGTGGCCATCCTAAGGACAGCTACTCCAGCATCTCGGACGTGCTTAACAGACAGTCCTCTGACAACTACAGACGGTGGCTTCCCATTCACTGAAAAACCACCTGATAAGCCCCCAAAAAAAAGACGTGGGGCATGAGGCATGAACATGAGCATGAACATGAACATGAACATGCAGCATGCAGCACCCGGCAATAAACGCAAAACACATGACAAAACAGCACAGATAATAAAATCACACACAAAAATATCACACAAAATAATATCGGCAGGCTAGATATTGGCTATAGTTGGATCGATGATGGTTTAGGTTACGACAGCCATGAACGTTGACTCGGCCCAAAAGTTTGGCGCATGCTGAGGTAAGGTTCTCTGCCATGCGCCTCATTCATTTGCATTTACTAAGGTAACGGAAATAGGACGGCACATACACTACAGCTGTGTCCAGGAGGAGGAGGAGGAGGAGGACGTTGCGGACCTCGTTTGCATGTTCTGCGATGCAGGACTCTTTTACTATATAATTTGCATCTTAAAAAGGATTGGTAAAGCAAGTAGAGCAAGTAAGAGTGGGTGGTGCGAGCCGTGAGCATATGCTATTAGTACTGCCCTGTGTGCTGCCGTTTGGTTCTGCTACTGCATGCCCAGTTGGCCCTCAGTCCGATACGTGCTTTGATCGTTATTCTTCTATGTAATTTTCCTTAATTCCTTAATAATAGTAATTTTTTTTTCCTCGAGCAGCTACAATGCTGGTTATAGCAGGTGGTGTATGCTGTCATTTCCTCTACTAATCCATATACAGGCTGCGGACGTCGCTTGTAGTTCCCACACCTCGCCATGTATTTTTCGACTCTAATCTAATCGGCACCATACAAGCTCCACCATCACTGCTCCCAGTGTTCATCCATTCTGCTCTTGCTGTGTGCACCTCCTCGGTCTTCTCAGCTGTAATTTTTTCACCTTCTATTTTTTGTCCGGCGCGACTTCCACCCGTCAGCTGTCACTTCGGATCTCCACGTTCCCCACAACGTGCCGCGGCTGAAGTGAAAAATTTTTCCACTAGGTGAATGATCACGGTGGAACATTGCTTCCGATTCCGTCAACGGATCCAGCGGAGCCAACGGCTCTGTTCCTAAAGCAGACACCCGGTGGCTGGTCTGCGGCAACAGCTAGTCACCAATTCCATTTAGTGGCATTTGGCTCCTCCCACTTCACCGGTTTTAGCTACGCTCATGCGGCTCCCGTGCTTCTCCACGCCCCATAACCATTTGTTGTGCACTGAGGTGTCAACAGTCTCAACCCAAAACTCTCTGGGTTGCCATGTCATGCGCGGTGAAGATCTGGCAGCGCAATATGCCTATTACGGCAAGTGGGGGGAGGGAGGAAAGGTCGATAACCACGCTACCCGGTCTCTCGGTGGTGGCTACAGTCGTCTGTTGCAGTTGGTCAGCTAGCGTCATAGCAAGTGTAGCAATCGATAACCTGGGGCACCGAAACATGCAGGTTCTGCCTTGGCTTTGTGTGCACTTGGCATGGTATGCGCACTATGAACGGATCCAAGACTCTTCTTGCCATACAGTCGGAGTGATGACTACGGCGCACATTATGCGTCGCGGAGATCTGGATCAGGTAATTTAGAGATCTTGGGATTTTTGCTTCCAGGCTTCGCGTAGCCTGTGGTTCCTTCCAGATATGCTCATGAGCTAACTGGCCTTGCTGCATCCATGACCACCGGTAGCTGTAGTTAGAATCCTTGGGATTCTCTTTTCTTTCGTGTGGTGTCTGTCTGCTTGGTGCTTCGCCACCCAGTGGCGCCAACCCAAACTTGCTGGGAGCAGAAAGCACATGGAAACGTGGGCGGACTGGCCAAGCAGTAGGTGCGTCGACGACAACAGCATATTTGTGGCTGCCATTTTCACCCCTCTCAAAAGTTGTATGAGCCTGGTTTATCTATGACGGCATCGCACAGCCTCGGACACTGCCTTCGTAATGTTGTGATTATGCTATCTGCGACGAGATGTAGAGCATCCAGGGCTATAGCTGTGTTCTGCCATTATGGACCTCGGCATGAACAGGTCTCATCCAGTCAGTACTCGCAAATATCCATCAAAGTATGGCCGGATGATTGCGTAAGGCGGGCATTTTAGTAGCAGATCCGAACAAGTCACTTCAGAAGTAGTTGACCAAAAAACTGCGCCTCTCATTGCGGCGAATCGTAGTAGAAGAAGTCTTTAAAGGCAGTACAGTAATTGGAGGGCCGGTAAACTGGCCAGTCAGCAGAAAAGTATCTGTTTGATTACACTGAGCTAGTGCCTGCATGTTTAGAAACTACAGTAAGTTGGACAGACCATTATGATCCAGTAATTTCGATGCTGTGAAGGGACGCTTTGTTAAAACCTATCAACACACTTCCAAGAGCCGCAAAATACTCCTAATGGTAACTGATCCGGCTTGCACATCCATGGAAATCTGCAAGCAAAGTATTGCTGTAAGCGTGGAGCTGTGGATGTTGGTCAACTACTACTAAAAAGCCAGAAATCATGAAAGCATGCTCAAGAACCTAGGACATGCAAGCAGCCTGGTATCGTAATCTGCATGTTCAAGCCTAATAACATTGTCACATAACTACAGCTGTAATTTACCAAATCAAACTGTACGTTGAAGTTGAATCATCATGACCTCCTTCTTCGATGATTCGGTGAGCACCTGATATAGAGAGTAGCATCTCCATGTACTCTTGAATAAGCAGCTCCTCTCTTTTTTCTCCGGATACTGCCAAACATTGTTCAAACTACACTTCACTTGAAATTGCTGTATTGCGGCGCAGGCGTCCATCTTTTCCAGTCCTTCATGGCACCTGATCCACTGTTCTTGCGACTCCGTGCTTCTTCTCCACCGTTTGTGGTCTGCGCTACATCACTTCTATCATATTATCATTATTCTAATCCCTATATCCAGTCATTTACACCTTAGCACCTCTAATTATATACACCATATCGCCGTCTTTGATTTCCTTAGAAACCCTTGCGTTGGCCGGTACGTACACAAATTCGTCATCCTTTATTCCGTCTACAGATTTCGACGTTTCGGTGTCTCTTCTGTTCCGGAATACCGTCAAACGCTGCGATGCGTCTGTAACCCTGTTGTTGACGTTCTTAATTCCAATCAAATCTGTGCAGCTGTCCAGCATCCTTCCTACAGGCCATGACTTCGACACAAACAACGCATGCTTGCCCAGGTCCTGCTTGGAATCCGAGTCCTCCGATACATACGTACACCATATATAAACTCTCTGGTTGGCAGCTATCCTGGAGTCTCCTTTGGCTGCCTTTTTCAACCTTGACATTTCCACTATCCTGAAAGAAGGCGACAGCTTAGAAGAGCTCTTCCGAAACCCAAAGAGGTTGTTCCTTACAGTCTTGCTGGCCGACTGGCTCTTCTTGCTTACAAGCTTTTTGAGCCGCAGAAGAGCTATTTCAGCTGGATTGAGCACCTTATCATTTAAACTTCCACCTAAACGCCTTGTTTCAGACCTAACAATGCCTCCTGTACGTCTGTCTTTGGCCTCCAGATCAGCCTGCTTCCTCAGCTTGTCCATGTCTGGAAATAACGAAGAAGAAGGCGGCAAATGCTTTGTGCTGACATGAGGAAGCTTATTCTGCTTCTTAATCTGGTCCACGACGCACTGATGCTCGTTGTATTGTAGTCTATGCTCGGAGCAGAACGATAACGAACACTTTGCACACGTGTACGGTAGAAAATCGAGTTTTCTACATATACAGCAGTGCTTTCCGATATCCATCATAGATTGCTCTTTTTGTGAGTCTACAGTAGTCATTTTTTCTTATATAATTTATGTATGACGATATATCTAGCTCGCAGCCACTCTCGCACCTTAAGAAGATTGCTTTATATACAAATAATGATGCTAACAGCGGCAACATTCTCCACCAAGTCTTTCCACACATACTCATGATAGTGGCAAAACAAGGCGGTGCCGCGTACTCCAACGTTTTAGTAATGCTACTGATAGATCTTTCCAGAAGCATCTGTGATGTAGTTCCGCTGTTTGTGTACAGAGGTTTGTATGACCATCTGGGAATTCTTGGCTGCAAGTGTTTAGACAGAAGAACCACATCATCACATGTTTCCGTGTCAGTATCGGAGATTACAGCACATCGACAGATCTCGAGAGATCTGCTGGCTGTGCAATGCGCGGAGAAATGTTCATCTTTCCTGCACGTGACCGATAAGATTTCAAGGTGATCTGCCACCAGGATAGTAGCAGAACAGATTAATATGATCCATTATGTAATGGATTGTATGTCGCACAACTAGCACAAGCCATACAGACACCAAGGGCTGGAGCAAATGAGGGGCACTGGCAATTCAGTATGGCTCATTGACATCTTGCTCTTCCCGCTAATTAAGGTCGTCCACCTTCCTGAAATCTGATTCGGACTTTCAATTACTCACATCTTGGGTCCTACAGCATGTGATCTCTTTACAGGTTGTTCGACTATCTTCATATGTTTATGTGCTCTGTTCATTTGCTATTGAACCACCCGGGAGCTCTCTCGCATTAACTCAAGTCTGCGGAACACTAAGTGCTCCTTCTCATCATTAGCTAAAGTCTCTGAAGTGATCAATGCAAGTAGATAAATAAATGACTTGTTATCATCAAAAGGTAGTCTTTATTTTTTGGTTGAAACATTAGTTCCAAACCAACTACTGTTGTAGACTTTTTACATGATCCTTTAACTTCGGCCAACACCTTCTTTCTGGCAGCTTCTAATAATCTTTGTAGTCTTTCTAATCCATTTAATTTTTCAGAACTGGCCTAAATATTTTTAAGATAGACTTTTAGAAGAATTTATATGTATTTTGAGGCATTATAATGGCTTCATTTAGTCACGATTATACTAGGAAGTACTCCTCAAATACATATAATGAATTTCTTCCACTACTGATACTGTGTCGCACCGCAACGCTCTTCTCAGCGCTGAAAATTTTTTGGTTTGATTTTTGAGGCTGTGCCATGATTCTTATCCAAAGAGTAGATACATTAAATACAATAAATTATCAACTATGCTTTGTGATTTGAATGTTGTGTATCCTGTTACACAATTTGGTCAGAAGGCAAACTCAGCAGATATCGAGAAGCTCAAGAGACTTCTTTGCGTTCTAGAACAACTTGGATACACTCATATAGCGTTGAACTTCAAACCTAGTAAACCTGTTAGTGATATCAACAAGCAGATTCCTAACAACATCTCACAAATCAATCCAATCAATGTCGACAAAGATTTCAAGGAATTTGCTGGAAGAATTAAACTCTACAGTCGAATTACTTTGAAGGTTGATGACCCATCTCAGTGTCAGAATATCACAAAGTTTCAGCAAGTATTCGACATAGTCGCTGTTGAACCCAAAACAGAAAGAGCTCTCCAGCTTGCCATTTCCAATTTGGAAGTCGACGTGATATCGTTTGAATTCAAAGAGAGGCTGCCCTGCTATTTGAAGCACAAGACTATCGGTTCGGCCACTGAAAAAGGTATATTCTTCGAGATAAAATATACCGACATGCTCACGGCTGACAGAGTGTTGGCCATGGCAAATATCAAGCAATTGATACGTGCCTCAAGATCCAGAGGTATGATTTGCTCGAGTGGTGTTGATTTGAATAACAGTTGCATGTGCCGGAGCGGGTCGGACATCTCGAATCTCTTGATTTTACTTGGATTGGATCACAATCGCAGCTATCAGTGCTCTAAAGATTGGAGCTTGAAAGCTCTATTGAATGGCAGACTCCGGATCAAATCCTACAAACAAGTTATTGCGATCAGTGGTGATGAGAACTTGATTGACAACTCACTTGAAAATAAGAACTGGGACAGCATTGGTAACGCAAAAATGGATCTTACGAGCTACAAGAGGAGAAAAGTCGATAATAATCATTTAGAGAAATAAAGATAGAAAAGAATTAGATTTTTTTTTCTGCATGCATTGCCGAGTACCTGACCTATAGCGGACTCTCTGCTGCAAAAATGAAGACCTTAAAGGCCAATTAGATAAAGCTGTCATAATTTTCTCCAGCCTTGGGCTATAGGGTCAGAAAGGAGGCTGGTAAAGACTGAAAATGATTATCGCTTACGTTTTCTGATCACAGGGTAGTATAAGACAGAATATCTCCGGAAACTGGAACCGCATGTGTGCATTACCAGCCGACAGAAGGCAGACAGTACTGGAGAACCAAGGGCTCTGCCTGGTCAGCATTAATTACAGAGACTATATAATCAAGCCAGAGCGGTTGGCTTAATATAAATAGGACCGATATGCAAGAACGTAGCAACATAAGAATGGAAACATAGAATTGCAAGCTCAAACAGCAGGAGAAACTGCAGAAGAGAGAGCATAGATTCAGAAAGTTAACACAGAAAGTAGGGGGTTGGTCGAATCATACAGACAAGTGAAACCTAGTGACCACAAGTTCTGAACAAACGATATGTAACACGCTCCAGGGTAGGCCATTCTGTCTGATGCAGAAATGTGTTCCCGACTAATATCACCTGTATGGCCTCGTTATCACACCAGAACCTGATTGGTTGACAGATATGATTCAGCTACCTGTGCAAGCCATGACCCAGTAATATCGAAGAACCGATACGTTCTCGGGAGTCCGATGCAGCGGCATATACGTGCTCGGAAGCGACTCAGCGGCTAAGTGATAGCGGCTTTCTAACCACTGACAGACCGTTGTATTATATACTAATAACTGGTAGCATTGACCAATTATATGTGTCGGCTCACTTGTGACCGTAGATGTAGACATCAGACTTCTTGTATTTCGGCTTTTGCAGCTTTTCGGAAGAAGAAAGATCGATCTTCCTCTTGGATGGGAGTACTGTGGAAGTCGAATAGGATTGTGCTCTGCTCCATGGCTGCATCATTGCTTTAGAAGGCCCATGGCCTATTCTAGCTGGGGTCTTGGGAACCGCTATGACTGGAGTCTTCGTCCTCCATGAGGAAAGTTGCGGCGAAGAGATATTTGTAATGTGGCTTGGCTTGACCAGCTTGGGCTGTTGCTTCTGCTGGCGAAGCCTCTTGGAGTCAGCAAGATACTGACATCGTAGTCGGTTCTGATATCTTGCCCTCTGCAGCAAACAGCTCTTGAAAACTGGAGGCTGCTGAGGCTCAGAGCGCCGGGACCTCGGCGGAACGATGACGTGGTTAAGAGCCTTTATTTTGTGCCTGTTGTGCTCCTGTTTCAGATTGCGAGTTAGCAGCTTCAAATTCTCGGTGGCGGTTTTGCGCTGGGCCTCTCGTTCTCTGAAATATCGGTCATACAAGTCTCTAGCATGGACTTTGCGTCTTTTGCCGTTTCGGATCTCGTACTGTTCCACAGGGCGATCCGAAAAGTCCCGCCTGATCAACGAGCTCCAGATGGGATCTGAATATGGGATTATCTGTGGCGACCTGCTCTCGATCATTTTGAGAGACTTAGCCGTCTTCTTTCTTAACACAGGCTCGATTAGGTGATAGGGAGTATCTCCGATATCGGAGATCAACTGTGCATTTTGCACACATTTTATCCTTGCAAGATGCACTAGCGATAGTACACCAGTATGAGGTCGACATTCCTCCATTTTTTTGTACTTATAAAAAGCTATTTATTTGAGATAATAAGATGAAGTTTATCAAAAAAAAAAAAAAAAAAAAATAAAGAAAAAAATGTGGGGAATTTTTTTTTTGAGAGTGGCAGCATGAGTGCTACGGAGAATAGAAGGTGAATAAAGTTGTAGGTGTAATATTCAAAATGCAGGTGACAGTTACAAGTGAAGAAAGAACAACACATATTATCCAAGAGAGACAATAGAGGGAACTGCTTGAGTTCAGTAATGAAAATGTAGGACTTTAAGAATCGTAGACTAGGTGAATGGCCAAATGCATTAGTTTGGTCTCCTCAGAAGATTCCTTGGTGGAGGAAACTGTCAGGCTCACAGCATCTGCTTGCGTCAAGAAACATAGACTAAGCAATTGTAGATCTATTTGTGAAATTTATACCAGTATCGTGGTGACAATAAGCAGTTGGAAGAATAAACTTCACCATTGATGCATACTACCGATTATGCAGAGGTGAAGGCTTACTTTGAAATATGCATCTGATACATTCAGACAAGAGCAAGTAAACTGCCGGAAATAGATTGCTACGTTTTCCGGAAGGAAGGTCACTGATTACCGCCAAGCATGACAGGAACATCAGCCAAACCAAAAACTCATTATGTAGGCTGAGTTGATTCCCTGCTGAGAAAACCATTTCAGTGGTGGCAGAGAAGCATGAATGGTAGCGTCTGCAGTCTAGATTATACAATATTAGAGAAACCAAGGAGAGATGTTCTGCGCAAATTCAGGCCAGAAATATCCAGCAAAGCCCTCAATCAAGAAGAATGACATGAGTTCCATCACATATCCACCTTGGAGCAACCTGCAGACACCATGGCACAGCTTAAAAAGCGGTAGAATTACATGACTACATCTATTCTATCCTTTGATTGCAATATTCTTTGCTAAGCAGAATTACACACCAATTATATTTAAGCAGTACCGGTTGGTCTCAAACCACAGAACCAGTTCAAAGCGTAAGCTTCACTTTCTGGAACATCGTCGGTACCTTCAACCTTGAAGGTGATGGTGCAGCCCTTCTTGAAGTAGAAAGTGTCACCTGGGGTGACGACATGGGAAGCACCAGTTTCGTCCGAAATGGTGAACTTTCCGTGAACCTTCACATTGATCTTCATTTCATCATAGTCGTATGTGTAAACCAAAGCTTCTCCACCGCATTGCTTGTAGAAACCGCAGGTGATCTGGTGGTCTTTATCGGTGTCAGAGGTGAAAACATCACCCAAGAAAGCATTACTACCTGGAGATGGAATAGCAGGTGGCTCATTGCTGAAGTAACTGTCGGAACCGGACTTGTAGTAAAGAGGCATTGTTAAAATGGAATGATCGAATTGATTGCTATGAAGATAAAGAAAGAAAAATACAGGCTTGAGCTATAGCGGAAAAGTAGAGATTTAGCTCACATTTTATATCATTCAAAACCACTCTTGGCCAGAAATTAGGGGCATTTCTTTTACCAAGTCGGGGATTTAATAACTGTATACGTATACCCCGATATCACTGCCATTGAATATGGTCAATCTAATCGAAGCCGTTTGGTGCTGCTATAGTTACCTAATCGGGTAAAACTTTACGCGGCACTCATCTTGCGCACAGTGGGGCCGGAAACTTCGTTATCACAATTCTGAACAGGAAACCCTGGCACCTCAGATCGTTTTCTGCAAATGGACATAATTCCACCATGCTCATCACAAAGTAGGACTTGTGAAGAAAATTGGCTTATAGCTGAATTTACTTGCTGTAGGTGCCTGTCAACATGCTCTCTTTCTCTCTTTGCCTTAACACTTGTGATAAATTTTAAGTCCCATACCTTGCGTTTCACCGCACGCATCTTATTACTGCATTTGTCCTAAACACAACTGAAAAAGCCCCGATTACGACTACTTCTCCGCTCACGCCTATGCATGCTACAAAAATATAGCGCCGAACTAGAAGGATGCCCAGCAAGAACGCAAATATACGAAAGTAGTGGAACGCCGACAGCCAGGCCATCTCTTGGGGGGTTTCAGTTCACCCGATACCCGATATTGGGCTGTCAGTTCTACAGTTTCGCAGTACTGGCCAGCCAATTGAAACCCCCACACACCTCACTGCCTAAAAAGCGTTGACAAGAGTGTCGAATTGACACCATTACCATGGTTATTCTATCTGCTCTTTGGGAATTTAACCTGCAGTTCAAATTAAACGTGCTACCATAGCGAGTCTCGGCGTAATCACCGAAAGACTGCTAGTGCTAAGACCGCTGGGAGAAATAGAGACCCCTAAGTTTAAACGTAGCAATTTATGATAGCAACTGGAAGTGCCACAATCTCTGATCAACTGTACTACTACCACACACCAGTCTATTCACGCCTAGAGAATGCTAACTAGATAAGAATTTCAGCTCAAGCTTGTACGATTTCCAGGCTGTGCACATTGACAGGGAAATGATTGCCTAATCGGGGAAAAGCTTTGTGTCGCAGGTAGCCATGAGTAGATCGAATATCCGAAGCTGTAGAGACAACTTCAGCCAGGTAAAGAGTGCAGCAAAAAAGAGCCCAGTAGATTGTAAATGGAAATGTGGAGCGCAGCAGACGAAATATAAATAGCTTTTCCATTTCCTTGTAGTTACTGAAAAATTATAGATTTTTTTTCTCGTTCTTCAACAGTTTCTATCAACTAACAATCCTTTCAAGATGCCTATGACCTACCACGCCAAGAGCGACTATTATGACAAGCTTCCAGCTAAGATTGGACCAACTTCTTACTTGGAGAACTACATGTCTTCTGAGACTGATGAGGACCACAAAATCACTTCGGGTTTCTACAAGCAGGTCCCAGGCGAGCCTCTAGTCTACACATATCAGTACGATGAAATGAAGGTCGTCTTGGAGGTTGTTGGTGAGTTTACTATCACCGACGAGGTTGGTACCACTGTTCACCCAAAGCCAGGTGATGTATTGTATTTCAAGAAGGGATGCACTATCACTTTTGTGTCCAAAGGAGAAGGTGCTTACGGCTACTTCTTCTACTGCGGTAGATATTAGGTTATATAAGGTTGAACTTTATGAATTTTCCTAGATAGCGTTCTGTAGGAGACTGTACGTTAGGGTGTTGCTTGGTGATTAAATTCAACATATCAACGGCTTTTACATGCACTGATAAGCGCGAGAACCTCGGGGATGCTCAATGATTAGGTAATTTTCTAGATAAGCATCAGAGACCAGTTTAACGTTTAACCAATCACTTGGCCCCTAAGGATAATGCTAGAAGCGGATATAAACATAGGGGAGCACTAAAAGAACATCTCAAAATCACAAGATATCAATCATAAGCAATTATGATGGGTTAAACCAGTACTCTAATTATAACAAATCTGCAAACTTATGCCTTATAGGGAAGTGCTTCCGATGAAGCAACGCAGAAGTAGTGTATCCGAGGTCGGGCCCCTGGAACGGACCACCTTTGTTAACATTGTAGTTTTAAACTGGGCAGTTCGTGACAGCAATAGTATGCCATGGATGGGGTTACAGGAATAACAGCCAGTTGGCAGGAAATACTAAAATAGTTGGGATAAAGTTTGGATGACTCACTAGTCTCGGTTTACGTATGCAGATCAAAGAAAGATAAACGTTTTTTGAGTAAGCATCATAGTTTAAGATTTGTCATAAGTACATAAAGTGGCTTTTGTTGAAGAAAAAAAACAGTATAACCGGTAATAGGAGCTTATTAAAGAAGGAACGGAGATGGATATCCATTTTTGGTTGAAAGTCCTACGTTTCCAGTGTGCCCGCTTATAGCCGAACAGTCAGCGGTAAACCATCAAGAATAGTATTCAACGATATGGTGATATAATGGACATAAATTACATGCTTCTTTGCTGCCAATGGCGCCATGAAAAGATCATTGATGAGTCATCAGACTCTTGGGGGTGATATAGGTGTAGAAATTGATGCCGTGTCTACTTTTCACTGGATGCAGGGTGCATGCAGAGGTTGTGTCAGGTTCCCACACTTACGCATAGTTTCAGCACCTTAGACCTGTGTGTAATATTATGAAAGGGACTACGTGTACATGGTAAAAAAGCTGTAAATTGAAAAGAGATTTGGAATGACAGAATTTAGGGAAAACAAGGGTCTAAAAGGATATTTAGCAGAGCCCACGTACAGGGATTTATTGAAGAATCATGATAAAGTGATATGCTACCACCACCATCACTTGCCACCAGAATGATCCTATAAACTATCATTTTTCTGCTGTTAGCCAGTGAACGTAGTGGTACTTCCATTGGAGGATATTAAGCATGCCCCACTTTATTTTTATTTTTTTTTTTTTCTTTCACCACACTTATTTTTCAGTGATCAATTTTCAATTTAGTCATTGAAGTAGATATACGATGAGGTTGAAATTTTTTTCATTATTTCTTTTTTTTTTGTAGTAATAATAGTTGTATTTTCCAGCTATTCACCGCTAGCATATACGGCTCGGAATTCGAACAGTGTTCAGCCGGCAGTTCTGTAGATGACTAAATTAAAATACGCACTGTTGACGTTCTGATATATAACTAGAAGTAGTCAACAGTTTTCCTCATTAAAAAACCAACTTAGAGTATGGATTTTCATAGAACTAAAAATGAACGACAAAATATGGTGCGAAAGCGAGATGATAACACCGGACAAAAAGATGCCGGAGATAGAGTCTGTGAAAGTGAAGAGGCTAACATTGAAACAGCAGAAGAAAATAGAGGAGGTACAGGCCGAATGGATAAAAGTGAGGCGAAAGAGAGGAAGATTAACGGCGCAGAACTAGAAGAAACTCCAAATAAGCCGCCAGGAAGCAGCAGACATGTAGGAGTATCCACAGCATCAAGAGATCTGCAGGGAGATCCAAATTGTGACTATCAGCCTTCTGAAGCAGGGGCTACTGTAGAAGGGGCTACTGTTGAAATCAAGTCTGAAGCTGCTGATTCCGGCAGTGCTGGATCACTGGACCGAATTGATACCATAAATGTTAATTCTACACAAAAAAAACTCCAGAAAAGCAGGATATGTACTCACATAGACACCACCGAAGTGCAGCAGTCGTTACATGAGCAGCGACCATCGTCACCTTTTAACGTTTCATCAATTCATTCAATTCCTCTATATTCTAGACAATCTCCAGTTTCACCAGTTTCTTCTGCGGGGGAACTTCCCCAGGACATGCTTCCTTCGTTCGAAATGCACAATTCTATGTTCAATAGAAGTGTGTACGATACCGAGGACCTCAGACAACTAGAAAGCCCACCAAACTACGACTACGCTGTAAATCAGGATGTTTTAGCGGATCCCGATAATACCCCGGAGCCATTTGTAGACCCTACCGCTAATCCGGACGCTTTATTGCTAAACAACTTGGATAATCTCCAAAAGATCGACCTTCCAATCCGAGTGAAAATCGTTTTGACAATGAAACCCTGCAAGCTAGGCCATAAGGCTGAGAGAGAGTCTCCTCTTCGGGAGTATCTTCCTGGAGATTTACTCACTGGATACATCATTATCGAGAATAGAACTGCTGAAGCTCTTCCTTTCGAAATTTGTATGGTTTCGTTAGAAGGAGTAGTCACTACAGCCAAGCCGAACTCCCATACAGACTTCTACAGAAGTACCAGAAACCATCTTTTTAGGATGTATGATCTTGGTGCATGCTTCAATTTCGGATCTGTACCCCAGAATTCCACTCACTTGGCATATGACACTCTGGATGGAACAACCCACGGATTTCCGGCAGATGGATGGGTCAAACCGGGAGAAAAGTACAAGCAGTTCTTCAACTTCATTTTACCAAAATATTTACTCGATACTGTCTGTGATCTTCAGCTGGATCAACATCTTTCCCTTCCTCCAAGTTTAGGAATAGATATCGACTCATTCGAAGGCCGTGCTGAGACTATAAGGGTTGATATTTTGCTTGGTTATGGGAGGCTAGGTGACCTTGGTTCTCCAATCAAAACAAATGATGGATCTAAAGTAGGTCAGTCGGTCAGCTACTCCGTTAATGTACAGCTAATTGGTCGGCATATGGATTTCTACAAGAAGTATTATAACTGCTCCACTTCTCACGATTATGATTTTATTTTTCTAAAGAATGAGCAGCACTTCTTTCGAGTGACTACAGCTAATTCTCATTTTCCTACATTTTCCTTGCCATCTACAAAATGCCAATTGGAAAAGTTTGAGAGCCAGGTTCAGAGCCAGATTGATCTTTTGACTGAAAGGAAGCAGTTGATAGAAGCTGGAGTGAAGAAAGAAGATCAGGATAATATTCTTAATTATGGGAATGAAGCAGATGTGAAGAAGAATGAGGTTAACGATGAAAATGATGGAAGAAGAATTTCGACATCTTCCGAAGGTCATATTCTTTATCACCGAAAAGCAGTCACATCCTTTGTGAAAGGTTTGTTCATTTTGCAACAGAGTAAGATTCACATTGAGGCTTATTCTCGTAAGGATGTTTGCTTTAAGTCGGTGAGACCGCATGCTCTCTTCGTTGGTACTAGGGGCTTTTCTTCTCCTCATTCAGGACGTTCTTCATCAAGTATTTCGGATTACCGGGATGCTGTTGACAGTCTTCAGCCAATTGCTGAATATGGCATAGAACTTGAACCAGGTAAATTTGCAATAAGACTAGAGTGCAAATCAAGTGTTCCAGGAAAGAAACCCGCTATTCCAAGCAGAGTTCGGATCAAGGCACATCTTAATTCACTGACTGTGCAGTCGACCAAGTCTTTTCCATTTTCTGTGGACAACGATTTCATTTTTGAAGGTAGCCTGGAAAGGAAGAATCTATTGAACCTGCGCAAAAAGTACGAGGTGTATCTCGAGAACATGTCTACACTTTGCAGAGACATTAATAGAGGAGTTCCAAGAAAAATTCTTGAAGGGATGATCGCTATCAACCATACCCAGGTTGGCGAGCAAATGTTTTGGGACTTCTTTGAAGAGCATAGGGTGACGCCGAAATGGACTTTTGACGAGGAGAATGAAGCTTTTCGATCAACTATAAAGTTTGATTTGACGCCGAATCCACTGGCATTGGGAAAGCATCCATGCATTCCACCAACTTTCCAGACCTGCCACCTCTGCCGGTTCTATGAGCTTGTCATTGGAATTTCATTTAAAAGCGGAACAGACGACGTTTGGCTTAAATTTCCCGTTCAAATTTACTAAGAAGGAGGAAGGTGTTTAGTTTCATAGCATACAATGCATATTAGGATCTCTAAAATGCTTTATTACAATATATTCACATCAACATCAAATGTCATTTATTCTATGATAAATTTTCTATACAAATATAATTTTTGGAAGGCCATGTTTATGCTAAAAAAACAAGCAGTTTTATTTAATTGCTATTATGAGGTAATTGCTGCTCTTGTAGGAATCCAAATTTTAGGAAATTCCTTGATTAAGATTTTATTCCCCAAGCAGTTTTTTTACGGTGCTCTCCATTCTCACTTGCTACATGGGAAAACTCCAACTGAGTAAGTATACCAATGCGAAAGCGCACTAAAGACATAGTAAAACTTCGCCTCTATGCTATTGAATACTATCAGTCGCATAAATGCGGTTAATTAGGCATTCATTATCTAATAGATTTAATTATATAAAGTTAGAATACATTGATATTCTCCACCACCACCACAAACCACCTCATTACTAGTTAAACACGTGCATATTGTACAATTTATTCTATTATTGCATCGCTTGGATGTGATGAGGTCACCTCTTTATTGAAAACCCCACATGGAAGGTTCAGAGCTTACCTAGTAATAGTCTATCATCATACCACGCATTCACACAATTCCACTCCAAGATATCTTGGAATTTGGTCAGCAATCCGGGAAACTGTTTCAATACCTCATCCACCTCCTGAGTGTTCGACAACTTGGAAAGCATGGTGTCGATCGTAGTAAAAATATCGGCTAATTGAGTACTGAAGGCGTAATCAGCTGAGAAATAATGGAAGATCTCGGTGCAAATGTTGATCTCCTTTTTCAGCTGCAATGGGTCAACACAATGCCTGCACATACAATACAAGAAGCTTTTGGTGAGGCCAACAAAACGATAAAATGCAAGCCAGCTGATCGACAGAAACTTGGAGGAGTAATAAGTGTAGACAAACATGAGATTTTGGACAACCGCTTTAGCAAAAACGTCAAGATTGACAGCCGGAGGCGACGGAAGCAATGGCGATGGCCGGTATAACATAACTAGAAGCATGCAATACTCACACGAAAAGAAAAGAGAGAGATCAGAAGTAGGAATAGACTTTGAAGTAGCTGGCTTGCAGTTATCATACCACTTTTCAATATTGTCTCTTAGAACGGCTAACACGGTGTTACGTTCATCCACTGTCCTGTAGTTGTCTGCGGAGCCCGAAGAATGAACATTTTCCATGATCAGTCCCCGAATACGGGCCAATTCAATCATTGACTTGATGATGTCGATGGAAACGGCAGATTCACCACGGAGTAACTCAGTTGGAATACGGACACTGATATCATCGTCGAGCAATGAAATCTGACGGCCATAAGCAACCGAAACTGCTCTGTCAAGAATGTAGATGGACCAAAAAAGACGGCAACGCATTTTGTCGTCCAGTTCCTCCGATCCAGAGGCGGCACTACGATTTAGACCCATAGATGTAGCCAACTGTGAAAGACTACCGAGCAAAAGCCATGAACGCTCGGGATCAGCATCGAAAAAGGAGGAGATGGCCAAGAACATCAATAACTTTGCGAAATCCGTTTGCGACATGTCGAACTTGGATTTTTTTATAAACTCGTAGGCCTTACGGTAGAAAAAGTGGGTATAAGGCTCGAGGTTGCTGCTCTGAGTGTATGCAGAGAGGCCTGCAGTTAGAGAGCAACTGTTGGCCTGGTTCTTGCATCCGATGCAGACGACCAGACAGAATTCGATGTAAAATTTAGGGTCGGACAACTTGACATATCCCATGGGGTCCTGGAAGAGACGGGTGTTGACAGAATTCATCTTGACCTTGAAGTCCGACTCGTTGGCAAAAGGAAACAGGAGGTGGGTCTGAGAGAAGTATGCATCTACAGCCTTTCCTAGGAGCTCATTAGTGATTAGCATCTGGGTAAGTGGGGGACTGAACTCGCTGATAGCGAAGAAGGGTAACACCAGGTTCTTGTAGAAGTTGGACTTGTTTCTCACCGAAAGACGGCGACCTGAGCTCAAGGACAACGACGACGATGACGACGACTGCGGACCCTGAGACGACAAGTAGTGAGGTGAAGATGGGTGAGGAAGCTGAATCGAAGGAGAACGAAGCTGAACAGGAGAAAGACTGGCTTTCTGGGCAGAAAAGGCGGGAGAAGCAAGCGGAGCAATTTGTTGGTGGGGAGAGATGGATTGTCGATGAGGTATTTGGTGTAGCTGCGTAGGCAGATGGGAGTTTGTGGGGGAAGTTCTGGCCATCTGGTTAGCAGAGGAAGATATCTGGTGTAGCTGCAGATTAGGCTTGTCGAAGGTCTGGTTTGCCCGGGCCTCTTTCAGTGCAGGTAGTCGGGGCACGGAAGTAGTGGAGGATAGCGGAGTAGACGGGTTATGAACCGGTGATATGGAGTGGTTCAAGGAGGAAGCTTGCGAATAGATCTGGGAGGGAAGTTGCGACGGCATTTGAGACGGAGATAGCTTGATCGGCATTTGCGATGGGGAAACCTTTGCAGCAGCAGCGGAGATAGAAGCCGGCGGAGAAGTGGGGCCTGCATGAGTCTTGTCTGCAGACTCGATTTTCAGCGGAGGGAGACTCATGGGCCCAAAGTAGCCGGAATGATCTCCTCTTACGGCAGACTGCTGCGGTAGTTGGTATGGATACATCGGATATTGGATACGGCGCTCTTCGAGAGAATTCAAGCTGTGGAGAAGCTGCCGAGGTTTGGGAAGATGTGTCATATGCTGGGAAGCAATCGATGGCATCGTTGGTGGTAGGCCATTCAAGGGCCGGTGAACGGCAGTGTCTGAAACTTGAAGCTGAGGAAATGGCTGCGACTCTTGGGCAGGATGGACAGAATTTGGGTTCTGAATTGGCGGATCGGTGTCGGCTGGAATAGCAGACTTGGTCCGGGACTCTCTTGGCTTGGAGTAGTTGGAGTCCGGAGAGTGCTTACGCTTGTTTTTGCGCTCAATATACTCGCATAATTCGTTCTGCTTCAGGCAGTTGGCACACTTGGGGAACTCCTTGGAGCACTTTTTCTTAAGTCTTCGACAGCGAGTGCATGCGTACTGGTTGAGCAGCTTGGACTGGCTAGGTCGAGACTGGATGATCTTGGCCTGGCTAGACATGGCTTTTGGGGATAGCTGCGAAAGAAACAAAGAAGTAACCAGGAAGTAAAACTGAAAAAGTCATGTGCAACGAGTGCAAGAGCGGACAATGGTTCAATCATGGCGAGAAGATGGAAATGGCAGCGGGAGAGAGACATCATGAAAAAGAAACGTGCATGGCCAGAGATTTGGAAGGCCGCTAAACCTTTTGGGAAATCGGACGGGGTCAGCATGTAGAGGCGGGTGTGGGTGCACATTCTTAACATATTGTACGCGGGGGTTCGGGTGCAGTTGCGGGCCCCACAAAAGTGGACGGGCGAACGATCTCACCCTTTTTGTGAGGGAAATTTAAAAAAAAAAAAAAAAAACCAAAAAAAAAGCAAAATCATGTAACCAGCCAAAGCAGAAAGCAAGATGTTCTAGTGTAGAAAGTTGCTTTGGGCAGAGTTGTAATTAAAAAAACGGCTGCTTGGGATAACCGTCGGAATCAGGCCATCCCTAGCAATATGTTGAGAATTCGTCCCACGAGAGAAACTCCAAGGTAGTCCAATATTTTTGGCATATTTTAGCAGTAGCTGCATTAACATTTATCGTCCACTTTAGGGAAAACCCGGTTCTGCCGCATTTTGCAATAGATACCGCCTGGAACACAGTGCTACGAGACGGTAATAACCTGAGCCGCTGAAGTGCCGATATAATGATGCGCTCGGCGAACTTTTGGGTGGCTTCCCTCCGTGGGCGGTACTTCAAGTGCTTGACAACATTTCTTTGAGCCACTCTAGCCGTATTGGCAAACATTACCCGTGTAGTAATGCACTTGTGATCCTGCCCCTGCATGGTAACCTCATGCCATCCCACCTTGCACAGCAATTTCGCTAGCAGCAAGCTCAACATGGACTCGTCGGGTCACCTGCCGCATAAAGACGCATTAACAGTTTGACTAAGGTGTGGCTTACACCAAGCTACAATTTGTAATCGTAATCGCCCACAAATCTCCTCCCTTCGAGCTCCGACTTTGAGACAGACCAGCCAGCAGGTACTCACTACTCCGACGTATAACCATTTCCTCTATCACTGCCATCACCAAGCATAACGCTTCCGATGCCATTCTGTTAGTTTGGAAGGTCCCTGCATGTCCTGGTACTCAAAACCTGATCCAATTATTCCCGTGCTTCGTGGTTTCTTCTCCGCTGCCCATTCGGCGTCCACCAAATTCATGATGCAACTTCCAACCGAGTTGTTTCTTTTGCGCTTCTTTTTACACGCCTCTTATTCATGCTGCAGAATTTCCGCTCCGGTGACGGATCACCCCTCCCGCTTTTCCGACACGCCAGACGCGGCAGCGGTAATGATCTTTGTGTTCTCGGCGCAGACTGAGCGCCTAGGCCAGAACAACATGTATTCTGCGGGTCGGAAGCTGCATGGCAATTTTCTCTTTACATGTTGCCACCCTCATGATAGCAACATGTTGAAAATGAACCGTAGATTATGGAGGGATTCGGAAAAAAAAAAAAAAAAAAAAAAAAAAACAGGCATAATCTGGACTTTGGGCTCGCAACTCTAGACTGTACGCCCGACCTAGAATGTCCGGTCAACCTCGGCCTGTCGCAGTCATTGTACCGAAAAATCCATTCTAAGTCGGTCGGCATGCATTTCGCTACCCTTCCGACTCTGTCACAAGAAATCCCTAGAATGATATCGAAAAATGTCTCAGTTATTCACTCTATCGCAGTATTTCTTTTGCAGCCGTTCGTCCAGATTGCGTTACTGGACAAAACCACCAAACTACTGGGGAAATTTAACCTAAAATGGGCCTGTGCAACCTGCTGCTACCGCACTCACAAAAAGAAAAAAAAAAAAAAAAAAAAGCGCAATAGTAGTTCGGACTTTGATGGAGATCGGGATTATAGTGATGGTAGCAGGAATTGTAGAGTAAGTCGGACAGCTCATGTATCCGTTCTTCTACGCGATGGAACCAAAAAGAAACGGGTGCCAACAAATTTTTCTGGCCAGCACGTGATTGTCCCGGCACCAGCAGCAGCATGCGCGAGCGCCGGGAAGGATGTTATGTTGTGGAGCTCTCGGCGAATTTGCCGAAACTCAGCCGACATCGTGTCCCCGCCTAGCAAAAGCGGGACATCACATACATGGGGCCGGTGAAGCTGGGTGTCTGCTATTGCTGCTGATTGTAACTAGCTGGCAGCCAGGAAGCCTAGAAGATAGTAAAAATATGTGACATGTGACCGAGCAGCAGCTTGGAAGAAGCAAACGCCCCACAATTGGGCCAGACCACTAGAAAGCCAGCAACGAAGGTATGATACCGCAACTACTTGCTTCTACTTCTACGCCACCATTTCACTTAGTTTCCCGAATGGGAAGCCTTGACTTCTCATACGGCAAGAAACTGCCTGAGCACGCCGAATGAGGGTGTGCCTCACGTGATATTTTACGCGGGGAAGTGACCTGTGCGGCGGTGCCATCGAAGGGGAAGAAACTCCTGGGTGCTACTCCATCTTGTACCGGGGATTTCTATCGGGAGAAATTCTCGATCGCGCTGCACCGTTGATCTCGATTTGGTATCTTGAGTGGCCAGATGGCTTCCATGTCGGTGCCTAGTTTGTACTCATGACACAATAGACACAGCACCGTTCTGGCGTGTTCAGCTTATTTGGCTTATTTGGCTTATTGGTCTGTGCATTATCTGGAACCGCTACACAGACTCTCTGATGTTCAAAATGCTGCTGCTGCAAATGCTGCTGCATCAGGCGGAAAAGGCCGCATATGTCCCAATGTGGCAGGCGTGGGGCGTCGCAGACAATTTAATGGTAATGCCTATTTTGGCGGAATAAACGCCGAGTAGTTCGTGAGAAGTTACTGCGACCACTGATATTAGATTCCAGAGAGACGAAGTAGGAAAAAAAGCTGTTCCTATGATACCTAGGTGGCAGCTATGACATTTCGAGCGTCACTGCATTTGACCCAGTGCACTTGGGCGTTCTCCACTGCCGCAGTTTACTCTGGGAAGGCAGTCAAAAGTTCGCCCAGCAATCGGAGAAACCTCCGGACTCCTGCAAAGGAGCAAGCGGGTAGCAGCAGATTTTGTAGCATAGTGAAAGGAGTTGGCAGGGATGCAGATGGCTGGCGAATAGTTTTGAGTTAGCTGGAATTACCGGTTGTAGAAGCTTCGTATTTGAGCTCACGGCGGCAGCACAAACTGGCCCTTTGTGATGTTTGTGGCCGTATTAGCTGGAGTTGGGTGTTAGGCATGGGGATGACGAACTACTGAACTACTCTTGGAAAATGTAACTTTGGCAGGCGGTTACGTAGGCTATACTTTGTTTCGTAACGTTTTGGTGGCCTGTGACGGATTAATCGGTACCTCGTTAGCGTAACCGCCTGTCGTTTGCTACCTCACTAATTTTGGTAGCCAACTAGTGCACCAGTATTATACGCTTTGGGCTTTAGATTCCTGATCCTCGGGACAACTGAAAATGGCAACACGAAAGGATTTCCAAGTTCTGGGTTATCGAGACATGAGGCCGCTTTTTGCTCGAGAATTTCCGTGCAAGATGTCGGTATGGGCCGGCATGTCCGGCCTTTAATTTATTACAAAGAAAGGGTTCCGACAATAATGACACTTTCTGGCACAGTATCTGTAAAGAATGTCAGAACAGTAACATTGATGAAATGAGATTTGTACGGGATGCTTTCGTTAGTGTGAATTGGTGGTAAATGGTCAGTAGCCAAAAAAATATGGTTCTAAAATCAAATACAGATATCAATGTATAGTTAGCAAAAAGAAAAAGATAGGAAAGCTTCCAGCACATATCAGAAGAGGAATGCTGGTAGTACGTGAAATTGATTGCATTATGAACTACTTTCCGTTATCGCCATATTCACGGGGCTTGATTGTAACGAATGATTTCACGCTGGAATTTTTCTCGTTTGCAGTATTCTATATAGTGATTTGTTTCAAGGGACGCAAGTTACTAGAACATTTGAATCATTCGAATTGATTTTAGAAGCTTGTAATGAGACTGTTGATCTACAGATTGTATCAGAGTTTAGCGCCAACAATGATGCTATTCACTCTTGGGAGATTCGATACCGTGGGAAAAAGAATAAATGATGGCAAAGATTACAGAATTATGGTGTTTTCACAAACTCGATTACCGCAATGCTGTTTCCAGAAGTATATAGAAACACAAAGATGATTTACAAGGAAACGGAACAGAGAAATCAATGTCAGTGAAACGATAATGAATGAAATGGAAAATTGTTTGGGGGGGTAAGAAAGCATGCCGATAGCCGCATTTAATTGGGTGCTGTCCGGTGATCGATCCACTTTTAGTATTTCCTTCAATATTTAAAAAGCTCTGCCGATACATGGCAGCAGTCATAGTAAACAGCTCAAGGCTTCCTCCTTTGCACGCTTAAAGCCGGTAATATGAGTATGGGCATGATGTTCTGCACTAAAAGTAGTTGGATGTCTTTTTAACAGATGTGGAGCACTCGTGGATATTTTTATTGTTGTGATACCTAATTTAAAATAGCAGCAGCATGTGAGTGTGTAATATGCTTCCGATTTTTAGAATTCAGACCAGCTTGCGGCACATCTGGCATTTTAAATCTTCAGCGTTGAGGCACCTACATTATCACGAAAGCCCGGATCTTCATCTCTTCGTAGCAGATGGAGAGGTTACTGAACTACTAAACTAGTGCGTGAATTGGCGGCAGAGAGATAGATTCACCGTACTAAATGCCTAAAAAGCCAAAACGCCGGTTTCAAAGTGTTGCTAAACTTAGAACCATTTTGCCGTTATCTCGGGAAATTCTCTCTTCTTATTTTCTTTTCCAAAATTTTTTCCTCTATTTTCAGATAGATGTATCCCGGATAAAATAACTCTTTCAGATAAAATAACTCTGGAGCATAATTCACAGACATGTACGCACGCGATTACGTAACAGAAGTCAGTCTCAAACATTCCTTTCCAAATCGGAAACAACCTAGGTGATAACAGCATTCCCCCAAGAGCTTTATAATGGCATTATTTACCATTATGAAACCCTGTTTATCAGCCCCAACAACTTCCCCCATGTTAGTGTGCAGACCACCGGTTTCCTCAAGCTCTGGCTACAACAACTTTTCATGTCACAGCGAAACTGTGTTTACACATGGACTGAAACCGTGTTGAGCTTTGATAACATATACTTATCATTCATCAGTGTCACTGACAGTCCTTCAAGGGAATGGGATATGAATGAAGAAGACAAGGAGAACTTCTGTATGAGCTATAGGCAAGATAAAATGGAAGACATCAATCGTCAGTTTACGGCGAGTTCTGCACTTGCAGATGATGGAGCAAAAGATCAAGATTTTTCTGATGAAATTGAAGCTCCAGGTGGCTTGAGACAAAGTACAGATGACGTCAGCGGAGCAACGAGTATTGGAGCAGCAAGCATCACGGAAGCCGGGACAGAGAAGCGGTGTAATGGTGCAGATAAGGAGCCAATGGACGACCGACAATTTGAAGATTCTAGCAGAAATGCAGATTGTGACCAATTGGAGAGCCACAGAAGCACAGAGAGTAGAGATACAGCGAGCCAAGACGAAGAAGTGGACAGTGATGCAGTGTATGGGGGGTACGAGGAACGAGCGGCGAGTGAGATCGATGCAAACGGCCAAGCAGGTGTCGGTAAGGAAGGTGAAACATCTGGTGAAGGAACCGCCACCAGAAACGGAGAATCCAACCGTGTAGATGGCGTAGAACCAGGAGAACCAGGGATTCCCTTGGTGGATGAGTCCTCGGCACCAGTGGCCGAAGTAAACAGCTTCAAGGCTGCTCCAGAGCTGAAAGTGTGCGCCGAAAGTTCAGGCAGATGCAGGAGAGTATCAGGCAGCCCTAACTGCAGTCAGCAGGGTCCAGGAGGACACTCCACTGAGAACAGCACGCCAGACACAGCACATTCGGCTGGTACGAGCAACAAGTGTACACTCTCGGAGATAGACAGCAATTCCATTGACACCAGTACTTCGTTTCCAGTGTCGAGGCCAGGTTCCGCCCCCCCTAAAGCTCACGAAGACAACGACTCGGGCGTCGAAATGGCGCCCAGCCGGCCGCTCTTCTCAAGCATGTCGACGGACAGTGCAGATTCGTCGTTCAGTGACGCTCACAGCAACGGCTCGCATCTGCAGCTGGAGCTCGAGGAAATGAATGCATTCATGCAGAACTTGAAGATCTCCAACCCAAAATCGACACCGATACTTCAATCGACAGCTGACCTTAACGAGATGGCCCGACTCCAGAAGGAATTGACCAACTGCAGGGTGCAATTGAAGCTACAGAACGATCTAATACGACGCAATTTCAAGTTCGACGATGAAGGATTGGTGGCCTTTGGGTACAAGAAACAGTGGGAAAAGCTTCATGATGAGTATGCGTCACTTGAGGGCGAGAACATGAGTCTGAAGCATCAGGCCAGAAAAAACGCAGAGGCATTAGGTAGCCTTAAAAAACAGGTCATCGAGTTGCAGAAGGATTATACGGAGTGGCAGACAATAATAGATGATGTCATGAAGAAAAATATGTCCAAAATTACTGTTGCTGGAATGAGCTTTGGTACATTTAGAAACATTCCAAACGTCAAGAACAAGCTCAAGGTTTTAGGGGATGTGATGGAAGAAAACGTGAATCTTTTTAATTCACTGAAGCAGGAGCTTTCTGAGAAGGCACACCAGCTTAATCAGTATGAAAACAAAATGCGAGATATAGTATCTCAGCTCAAACGCCAAGGAAAGGAGTATGACCAACTTGATAATGTCATTTCTGAGGAGCTGGAGAGAAAAACTAATAGCAATGCTCAGGTTAAAAAGATTCTGGATTCCCAAATCAAAAACTATCAAGTTCAGCTTAGTGCACAGAAAACGGCAGTTGACGACATGACCAAGGTTCTCAGCAAAATGAAAGCTGAATCGGAGACGAGTCAGCGTAATGTTGGCCAACTAAAGGAAGAGATCGAAACCTGCAGAAAGGAATTGGAAAAAGCAGTCAAGGAACGGGATAGCAAAGTAATGGACATTGAGAGACTTGGAAGCTTGGTTGAGGATACCGAGCAAAAAGTACAGCATCAGGCTGAGATGATAAGTGAATTACAGAACGAAAATGAAAGTTTGCATGACAGTTTAAAAGAGAAAGAAGCAAAAGTGGATCGGCTATTTGTTATGGACATCAACTTTCAAACACATTTAATTAGTATCCTCAGCAATTTGCTGGATAAGAAATCGATTACAGAGGCTGCAGAAAAGGTTCTACAACTAGCAAACAAAGACGAATTGCAGTTGGATGAGGATACTTCGCAGAATGTTCAGATGGCTATCTACAATTATTGCCTTTCGGCAGTGAAGACAATCGTTGAGAGCCACCACCGACTGAGTGAGAAAAAAACGTCTCATATGAGGATGGACCCAGATTTTGAGCGACAGCGACAAGAAAGGGCACGAGAGATAGAGCAGCTAAGGACGGAGCTCGAGCAGGTGAAACAACAGAAAACGCAGGAGCTAAGACACGAGGAAAGTTTAAGGGGACAGTTGCGATTCGATACAGTTGTTAAGAAGTGGAAAGCTGCTGAGGAGGCTCTCAGCTTTGAAAGGACGGAGAGTAAGAAGAGAATCAGTCAATTAGAGAGAGAAATCGAGAGACTGAAGAGATTAGAAGACTAGGAAAAATGAATGGATGAACCAATCTGTAATTTTAGGTGTAAAATAGAAATGCTTGGTGTGACATCTTGCTTGCAATAGAGCCGATTTCCTCTCGAATAGAGAATACATTAGCTTCCTGTAGGAGCTCATAATTCTGACAACAATGTTCCAGATCTTGGAGAATGATCTTTCAACTTAAACATTAGGTAAATTGTTGCTACTGTTTCAGCAAAGTCTGTGGACCGGCTTTCCACCCTTCGATTATCTCCTCTACAGTGTTTATTAGATTAATTCAGTGAGATTGTCGGATCGGTAAGATGAAGAAGCTGATAATGGCTTCCTTCCAACTCTCAGCCTACATCAACGCATTCACTTTTTTTTTTTGCTACCATGGCCTATTATCAACTTATATTAACAACAAGTACATCTACTCTCAGGTACTCTCAGGTGCGTTCATCTCCTTCACCTTCTGTGATCTCATTCAACCATCTCCTCATCGCTGCTTTCCTCACTGGACTCCTCTTCGGCGTCTTCTTCAGCATACTTGATGGCCTCGTCTAACACATCCTGAGGAACAAACTGGTGTAATCCATTGGTCTCTTCCTTGCTTATCCATGATATCTCCAGTTCGAAATCCTTATCTTTGTTATCCTCATGAGCCAAATAGATGATTCTGGCGGCCTCTTTCACGGCATCTCTGGCGGAAATATTAGGCAAATCCAACTTCTCGAGCTCTGCCTTGGCTGACTGTCTACCTTTTCCAGCGGCGGCACCGTAGTAGCCCCAATATGTACCGCTGGGCTCTACCATGTATAGATGGGGGCCTTCTTCGTCGACTCCACCTACAATGGCGTTGATTCCAAAGGGTCTAACAGAGTTGTAACACGTGTATGCCTGGACGTAGTATCCAAGACGATCAATCAAACCTTTGAGTCCGATGGGTTCCTTGTATTGAGACTTGAATGAGCGGGCCTCGTCTCTTCCTCTGTTAACAAAGTGACGTCCGTCAGGTATCAGTCCAGAGTACACCACTCCAATGTGTCTGTCGATGCTCTGTATTCTTCTGTTGCTTCCAGGGACAAGGAGCTTGGAAGTCTTCAACTTCTCTGTCGCCAAAACGACGCCGTCCTTACAGCACAAGCCAACTGAGGTGCCGGAATTCTCCACCGCTTTAGAGGCGTACTCCACCTGGAAGTTTCTTCCGTCGGGGGAGAAGATCGAGTTTGCTAAATCGTATCCTGTACCAATTGAAGTCTGCAAGTTAGTAACAGGAGCAAAGGGCAAGAAGCTGACGAGAAACGTACCATTATTTGTTTGTAGCACAGGTGTAGATGGTGATGTCAGCGCTGTAAATGTGATGCGAGTGAGTTGAGTTAGTTGAGTGAGTTGAGTGAGAGTGAGATTTGAGATTTGAGTTTTGACTAGAGCGATTTTGGGATCGAGATTTGCCTTCGTGTGGGGGAGTGAGGAAGGGAAGCACAAGGCACCAGCGGCAGCAGATGGAAGGAATTAATTTGGTGAAGGAGTAGGTTGGAAGAGAGTCTAGATGTAAGCGACCTGAAGTGTCTAATGTAGCTGGGGAAAAAAAAAGAAAGTTTGATGAATAAAGTGGAGGAAAGATGGTAAGAGAGAGAATCTAAGCAAACTGTAAGATCTCTGGCGGTGCAGACGATCAAACGGAAGCCAATACGGTGAAGGGGAAGAAGCTATGAGTTAAAAATGAAGAGGAAAAAGTGAAGAGGAAGAAGGGAGAGAAAAGGAAAAACAAAGGAGCAATGAAGAGGAGCAATGAAGAGGAACAATGAAGAGGGACAATGAAGAGGCAGGGAACAAAGAAGAGGCAGGGAACAAAGAAGAGGAAAGGAGCAACGGAAACAGTGAAGTGGAGGAGAAAGAGGAGCGAAAGAAAAGTAGACAAAAAGGAATAGCAGAGACACGAGAGGACGAAGAGACATGAGAGAACGAAGAGATATGAAACATGAGAGCACTGGGATAAGACAGAAAGAAGAAGAATGAACATAAGTCAATATGGTGGCAGAAACCGAGCTGCTGTGCTGCAGAAAGAGCATCTCGTTGTAGCTGTAGGAGAGTAAGTATGAAGAGGAGAGTAGAGTATCTAAGATGTCAGAGTGGCCGGGCATGCTTCTCAATGTGTGTGGAGGATACGCTTATACGGTAGAAGATATATCTTTAAAGATACCGCTGTAGCTACTTAACGCCAAGTCGAGCTAAGGCGATTCTATCGAGTAAAGCGGTGCCGTGCCGCCCACTGAACAAAATTTGAGGCTGATAGCAGGAAATGAGATATAGTAACGACTTGAAACAACCACTGCTGACAGATTAAGTAAGAGCTAGCGATACACGGGTGACGAGAGTAGGTCAAGTAGTAAATCAAGCAGAGCAGGTCAAGCAGAGCAGATCAAACAGGATAAGACAAGCAGAGTACGTTAGTGTACAACCACCTTAAGCGTGAATTCAATAAATGCTTGCCAATTTTCTTTGCTTACAATCATATTTGTTGTCTAGGTGCTCATTTGAAAGTTCGGAGTCAAATGATTTGCACTACATGAAGCAACAGGACCTAAACTCACTAAGCTTCTGGAACATTATACACAGACCAAACTACACGAGTGTGAACTTTGACATTCAAACAAATTAGCAAAAATCAAGAAATGAATCTGCTGAAGCCAGGGAATGCAAACAGTGATTTGGTAGGAAATATGTAGACATGTATTATGTAACCACGGTTCAATGAAGAAAACCTAGATTCTCTGCAAGACCAACTTCCTGAAATCCTTGATATTGCCTAATTTGTCATGAGGCAGGTACAACTCTTGGCATGCATCGGAGTCCACGGCATTTCCAGTTGCCATCAAAACAAGAATTCATGTAAGCCTCGGCAATGCAACACCTAATACTCTTCCGAAACCTTCTACTTTTTTACAATACTCGGTACCGAAAGGAATTGCCACTAAAAGTTTGGCAAATAATAATCGTCAGTTACCAGCCTTTTTGCTCCATAGCCGTCTGCAGGCGATTAGCCGCCGAATCTGAACTGCCATGTGTGCCGTGCCGTTACCGACCAGTCATTGCCAACAATGCAGACATGCCCAGTCTTTACAGTTACTTAGCTTGATTAGCAAAAAATAAGCTTCACTGGAAATAAGTTTCATGAAACAATAGGACAACAGAAATTGTGCCGGCTCTGAGTGGATGTGCCACAGGAGGCTTCACCAGATTATACTACGCAATCTACAATACCTGCACGCTCCAGGTTATCTAAAATCTGCCTGTACTATGCAACCAGGTTTTTTCTGAACCGTTAGTCTCCTACATGATTCCCTAACCCCCCCCCCTCTCAGCAGTGGTATATGAGGCTGCTACCGTCTCACGACCTGTACCGAAAAGCGGTAGCAGCTGGCAGGAACCGAGCCTTCAGATCTTATAAGTGGAGCAAAGATTGGCTGTCAAACCACATTGTGTTAGGTAAGCTGCAGATTGAAAGGCCGCACAGCACCTAATACTCGCAAGTGCATCTACAGGCAAGTCAAATTTGGTCAGCTAAATGAAAACTCACCTCGTCTGTGCCGCGGTAACTAATGTATCACCAAATTCGGACGATGGACCAGCGAGCAGAATTCATGTGGTGAGACACAAATGCATATACAGTGTAAATCGGGCAGAAGGGTCGGTGGAATTTGCATGGAGTGCCGAAAGCGTATAATTGACTTGAAGGAGAGCAAGGCGATGTAGAGTAGGGACTTTGGCAGAGGCTGAACGGTGGAAAGCTGGCAGCAGGTGATTAGAGGTAATTTGTGATGGCAGTGGAAGAGAGACGTTTTATATGCGGTAGAGGCTTAGAGAGGAAGCCGGCGACGGGCTGGCCAGCGCTTAAAGGATGCCATTGACGGACTATTCTGGGAGCTGTAGCCGCTCCGTATTATGCAAGTGTATTTAGTAATGACGCAGCAGTCGTCTGGGCCGGGGGCGGAGAGCGGCAGCATGGAAGTAAGTAAGTAATTACAAAGGAGATCGAACGTCCCGACGACAAGGGAGGCTTTACAGAACAACATAGCTTGGGCGGGGTGGCAGATCTACCATCTTGCATACAGTAGACAGGCTAATTGTAGCAAATAGCCACGCAGGCGGCTGTGGCGTGGTGGCAGCCAGTGCAAGCGCCGATGTCCCGGCGCTAATGTAATAATACCCTCACACAGGCCGCCCAGCAACTTGTCAAGCGGTGCGCAGCTGGCCTGCCCTACCTAACTGCAAAAGTCAAACCATTTACATCACCATAAGGACACCATATACTCCAAACCAATAACCAGTGCCGTCCGCCCCGACTCTGGCCATTCTGTTTTCACACCCTGACCCTTCCGCTCTCTTCATCACAGACATTTCATCCCGCTGCTGCCAGCGCTATCAGCGCTAACTAAACGCACCTACCTACTGTGGGCAGGTGACAGCGAGACGGCTATTCCCCACAATCTGGTGCTCCCTTGTGGACTGCTACCCACCGTCACCGTCACCGTCACCGTCACACGTCACAACCAGATCTTGATCCCCACAACTACAGACACCATCTCCACCTCTTTCTGCTGCTCTTTCTGCTGCTCTGCCTGCCAGCACTTGTGTCGGTCTTCATCCCCGGATCTTCACCTCTCCTGCACCAGCTCTTCAACCACCCATACACCGCCAGCCGAAAAAACTCCTCGCGGAAAAAAAAAAAAAAAAAGTCAACGACGCTGTGGAACAGAGCACACCATTCTTTTCCGAGTGGTCGAGGAAGTTCACCATCATCTTGCGGGGATCGCTATTTATGAAGAACCAAAGATGTCCGGTATATGGCCTTTCTTTAACAACTCATTTTCCAACGCCTCCATCAACAAGATATTGATGGAGATCGAGTTGGACCAGCAGCAGCAGCAGCAGCAACGCCAGGAGAGGGAGAAGGAGAAGGAGAAGGAGAAGGAAAGGGAGAAGGAGAAGGAAAAGGAGAAGGAGAAGGAGAAGCTCAAGAAGAAGAAGGACAAGAGGGTATCCACGGCTCCAGCTACGGCACCAGACGCAAAGGTGTCTTCACCTCAACTCATCGGCAAAGGAGACCATTCGGCACAGCCCTCCATGACGTCCCTGTCACCCGAGGTCGCCTACTCTCCTACATCGCAGCAGTTCAAGATCACTGCCTCGCAGCTATTGCAGACCATCAAGGACAATGACAGCACGCTAGTGCAGTCTCTAGGAGAGGCAAAGGAGGGCGGCGAGGCACGGGACACTAGAGAGCCGAAGGAGGTGAAGGAGGTGAAGGAGGTGAAGGAGCCGAAGGAGCCTAAGGAGCAAAGGGAACAAAATGAACAAAATGAACAAAAGGAACAAAAGGAAGCTGGGCAAGCTCTACATGGCGGAAGCACAGGTGCCGAAGGTCACACGGGCGGCACGTCGTCGCATGCCATCAACGTGTCACTCTTCAACAAGCTCCTTGACCAGTCCAACCTCATCGACGAGATTAACCTCGCCAAGAACCAGAAGTTGATCGATTACATCTCGCAGACGGACGTGATCGACGTGATGGTCGACTACATCCTCTTTTCGCTACACCTCGTGCAATTCGACGGTGAAATTCCGCCGGAGGACATGCAGAACGAGATTTTGCAGGAGATTACAGAGTTCGAGAAGCCTGAGAGGTCCTCGGGCAGTGCCGACGAAGCGGCCGCCGAACTCAGCGGAAACTCCGACGACGAAGAAGACGCCGACACTGCTGCAGACGCAGCCCAGGACGCTCAGAACGAGCAGCTTGACAAGCTGGACAGAGCCATCCAGCGGGCATCCGTGGTCAGTGAGATTATGATTTTACCCAACACCAGTATTGCTGCCAACCTGCTTGCGTGCCGTCCGCTTCTAGCCAAGATGTGGAGCGGGTTCTTTGATCAGGACGTCCACTACTTCTTTAAGACGTACCAGCTTGTTAAAGGAAATGACAAAACATCACATAACGGCGTGCCAGACCTTTCTTTACTCAGCGAAACCAAGCTCGAGGAGCTTCGGCTCAAGGAGGGCCATGCGCTCCTGCTGTTCAACAATTTCCTCAAACTCGTCGATGATATGGCCACCGTCAATATGAATGAGCTCATGAATTTCATTCGGTTCCAGCAGGCGCGTACTCCGCTCACAACACAGTTCATCAAGTTCATTCCATACTCTCTCACTGTGTGTGATCTTGTGGTCAGACTTATATCCACCGATAAGCCTTACAGCCCCAACGGACTGATAGATATCCTCATTGACCAAAACTTGATCCTTGAGCTGTTTCGACTTGCTAAAACTTACTACATGGACCACCAGGTACAGGATAATCTCTGCAACCTTCTCAACGGTCTTGTAGGAATCAGCTCAAATGTCGGCTTCTGGGATGACCCTGCGCTGGCCACCGGCGGTCAGCAGCAACTCAACGAGTACGGAGAACCTCTGGATCCCGAGCAGGCCAATTTGGCTCGTGCTAATAACCCCAATATCGGTCCAAACGATTTGACTCGGCAACTGGTGTCCAAGGAGTGCGTGGCTGAGATGCTTGACATCATTATAAATTACGGTAACTATGGACTTGTCACTGTAGTTTCGGTGATTATCGAGGTGATCCGTAAAAACAACTCTGATTATGATGAGTTCGACTGGATTGGCTCCGTGGAGTTCGAGGAAACAGAAGAATCCCAATCGCAGTCGGACAACAAACTTGGACCCCAGCCTCGTCCCGAACCAGACGAGAAGAATCTTCCAAATTCTCGGGATCCGATCTATCTCGGCGTGTTGTTGAAGCTGTTTTCCTTGCACCTTGACGAGATTGTACACAACTACCTAACAGATGCGTACTACGGACTCCGAAACGTCTCGGACCTTCACAGCTCTAATGGAACCATTATCGAACCCCTTGGATATGAGCGGTTCAAGGTCATGGAACTCATAGCAGAACTCCTTCACTGCTCTAATATGATCCTCATGAACAAGTCTTTGCGGCTCGATCACCTCATTTATAGAAGAGACCAATGGAGAGACGTTAAGAGGACTCAAAGCCTCGTTGAGGATGCTTTGAACGATGTGATAAACGGCAATGAAGAAGATATCCGTTCTGCAGATGATCTTTCTTCCAAAGTGCACAAACTCAGCTTGTCGGATTCTGCCTCTAAAGGTTTGGAATCCGATGCATCTTATATAGAACTTCCTGAAGACCTTTCTATTGGAAACTTCTTTAAGCTCAAGCTGTTACATACTACTGCAGTTCCTCTCATCACTTTAAAGCTTTGCAAATTCCCTTGGAACAACTTTATGCACAATGTGGTGTTTGACCTGGTGCAACAGATTTTTAACGGCCGGCTTGCCAATTGGGACGAAGACCAGGCCTCCAATCAGGAAGAGACCAAATACGATTCGAATCTCTCCCTTAATAAGATTCTTATCTGGTCTCTGTTTGGTGAGTTTGACGATTTCGATCATGATTATGCTAATGATGAGACACATCCGGGCTTCTTCAATCTGCCACAGTTCATTCTATACTGCTTTAAGAAGT
Source organism: Allodekkera sacchari (assembly GCA_030565225.1). Taxonomy (NCBI): domain Eukaryota; kingdom Fungi; phylum Ascomycota; class Pichiomycetes; order Pichiales; family Pichiaceae; genus Allodekkera; species Allodekkera sacchari. The sequence goes on from JAJMBG010000008.1 coordinate 110,330, forward strand.
CGGAAGATGTCCAGGCTGCCACCAAGTTTAAATTGGGCTACATGGGCCACCTAACGCTTATAGCAGAAGAAGTTCACAAGTTCCAGAATTATGTGGAAAACTTTGGACTAACAAGAGATGAACAGACTGTTAACTTGCTCAAGGAGGAGTCAGACTCATCGTCAGTGTTCTACATGAAATCCTCCTTTTATGTGTTTAACACGCTCTTCGAAAGAATTTTCGAAAGCGGGAAGTTCGACCAGTGGAACAAATTTGTCAACACCACACTCAAAGATTTGAATTCAATGTATAACAAAGTTTTGGGAAATCCTAATGACTTGATGCTAGATGACAGTAATGAAAATACAGAAGACAGCGGGATAATAATGACAGAGGATGGCATACCTATATCTGCACAACCAATGAACAACGATGCCATAATTCTAGACAACGGTGACAGCGAGGAATTCCGGAGAGATGTACAAGTTATCGACGGAGAAGAGCAGGAAACTGTAGACGACGACAACACCAATGAAGAGGGATATCAGGGTGGAAATTTCAAAGAGATTGGTGATGAAGATGGCGATGACCTTGGAGGTGGTGACCTGCGTCCAATGAGAGGTAATCAAACTTACCCAGATGATGAATATAATGATTCTAACGAGGCTAATGATAACGAAACCAATGACGCCTAAAAGATATCCAACGAGAACATGATCTATAAAACTAGCAAAAAGTTCTCAGATACTCGGGCGTCTACACCAAATTCCAAAGGGTTCTATTTATTTTGATTTTAACTATTGTCTTTACTGAATTGTTTGTATAAAAGAGTAGGGAATAGCTGTTCGTCGCCCAATTTTTTAGGGTAAAAATACAAACATAGGATCGCATAGCTGATAGTATGGTCTAATGTGGAACATAGAAGGTCATATACGAACCTTCCCTCGTAGAAGTTGATTAAGGCAGTCCTGAGCAGTCTTTTTCGTTCATGAAAAATCATCTTCATATGGATGATGTAAAGTTGTTTCCACCGGATTTACTTTCTTCCACCAATTCTCCTTGGAATCCACATCACTAGTTTTACTATGTATAAATCGGCCAAAGTAACGGGTTTCACATCATCAATCGTCACCGGAAGAAGCGGTAGGCTGCCTTTCTCTTCTGCTTTTGCATCCTTTGCTATCTGGCGCCTTTGACGACGATTAGTATTCTTTTCTATACCAATTTGTAGCCTCTTAGTCAAAAGCTCGACCGCATCATCGACCTCCTCTTGGGTTTTGAAGGAAGCATCATAGAGCCAAACGGTACGGTCTGACTTCACCACGAAGATCTTGTTCATGTGGAACACCAACTTAGTGGAAAAATCAAAGGAGTTTGACAGACTCTTGCTCCTGACATCATCAATTATGCGCTGAACTCGCTTAAGGTTCTGCCTGTAGTTAAGTTTCAGAACGAGAAACTGGAGAATATTGGTAATAACCACAATCATGGCTATTGTCATTAAGAAAGAGGGCTTGAATCTTCCAGAAAACTGGTACTCACCTGTCTTCGGATTGAACCTTGGAAATCCATGCTTGAGATAGTAATCGTACTTCTTCTTTTTCTCACTGTCTCGGAGAATGGTCATGATTACAGATAAGCGCTGAAACTTCTTTTCGGCACGTTTTTTGGCCCTAGGATCTCTATACTTATCGGGGTGCCACTTCCGGGAGAGCTTTCTATACCGACCCTCTATCTCATTGTTGGACGACGACGAGGCTTTCGGTAGCTTCAGGAACTTGTAGAAATCGAAGTTTGGCCTTTTAAAGTCTTGAACAAGGCTGTTTTGAAGGTCAAAGATTTCGGCATCTTCCGGCGGATACCGTAAACCTTGGACCAAGAGAACCAGCGATAGCAAAGAAAAAATGATAGAAAAACGCATGGTGAAGTGGTGCGTAGTTCTTTCAGATGTCTGGGACGAAAATCTGGATTGATGTATAAGTATTCAAGTGGTGTTACAGGTGACAGAGCTGCAGTTTGGAGCTCGCTATTTCGCTGTAGACTTCAATTTTCGATGAATCAATATTGCAAATTGTGATGGGAACGATATGCTGCTGAGAACAAAAGTTCTAATGTTCTAATGTAGGCCAAGTCTCCACTGGAGAGAGGAATAATCTGCAGCTGATCTGAGGAATAGTATTCCTAGAGTTAAGGTCAATAGAAGTACAGCAGCAAATTACGGGCCAACCAGAAACGGTTTCTGGTTCAAATTCTGGCAAAGAAACTGCTCGATCTTCGGCGGATTCCTTACTTTAATAAAATATCTCTGAAGCTCAAACTTGCACTTCTGCTGACGAGATATTTCACCACGTATGTTTCCACGATCGAGGCAGTGCCGGAGAGTAATACGTAGCCAGACAAACACACCTTTTTTTTTTTTTTTTTCTTTCACTTAGATTTACCAATATACCGAACTGTTTTTGCTTTATTAGATATTGGATTGTCACATCTGCAGAATGCTTCACAAGTCTCTACAGCGACACTACAACAACACTCAGAAGTATCTTCTTGTATCGAACTTCTGCCGCTCGTTCATATGGTTTGCGGTGCATCTGAGACTCTTGATTCTCTTTCCGCTTACTGGATATCGGTTTCTACCCGGAGGAATTGCCGACTTCTTTCTCACTGTGAACTTGACGACATTTGTGATTGATGTGTTTGATTACCTAACCATATTCAGCAAAATTCCGCTTAGATCTGGAGTCCCAAGGCCTCAGAGATCCAGCATCGTGCTCACCTTTTTGCAGAGGCTGCTTGTCTGCTACGTGATCCTTTGCTATCCAAAAACCAGCCGAAACAAAGCCTTTTCTTTGCTTCTATATACGGAGTCGACCTACGAAATGATCCGCTACTACTACAACTTTTATAAGGTCAGAACATTTGGAAATACTAATCGCATGCTATCATGGATAAAGCGGTTAGCCTTTACTATCCTGACACCTTTCCAGGTTTTGGCGGAGATGGACCTTGTGCTTAATAGCTTACAGTTTGACAACTACTACCCCGAACTTCGGAAGTACGAACTACAGCTTAAGCTCTTTGTAAAGATAGCTTTGATTTTCTATCTTCCGTTCTTCTACGTCACATACAAGAGCAAGCTATATGAATACTATTATTTGGCGTGGGTCAACAGAAACCATCAGAAGACGAATTAGGAGGCATATATATAAAGTATAGGAGGCTAATGAATTTATAGACTGATATTTTGGTTGCGTAGATGCTGTGACCGTCTGGACATAGTAGCCAACAGAAAAAAAAAAGCCGACTGTAACAACAGAAGAGTACACGGCACAAGACGGCAGGTGTCGAATGGAATAATTGGTTGTCCAGTGTACCGCCATATCTTGGACAGAGAATGAAGACTGTATTAAGCCCAGGACAACAAGAACATAACAATAACTTCGACCTGGTCTCAAAGTCGCTCTGGCATTACTTGCTACGGATACCTCACGTTCTCCAGGATGCAGGGACTATAGCAAGCACAAAAAAAAGTCTCCGCTATAAACAGCTACATTCCATCACCACACAAAGACAATACAATTACAGTATACATTCCTATCAACTATAATCACCAGGACTAACTATACACGCCAACATATGATGCTAGGAACAACGATCCGAATCCAATCGACAAGGAGGCCAACGATGCCATAACAATGTACAGAGGAAATTCAAATGCAATAGGGAGATATTCTGGACTATCCTTACTTTTTGGAGCGGACAATGCCATGCAGTAAAGCAAACTAAGCAATGCTAGCAGCAGTAAGCCAACGGACAATGAACCTTCATGGTGTGCTATCAATAGAGGCTCAAATGGCACAGAATTCTCTATAAGATGCTAGAGAGATTAGATATCATCGTCTACATATAGAACATAAAAACATACCTTTATATCTTCTGATGCTGTCATGCTGAAATCGTCGTTTGAGCTTACTTCACAGGTGAAAAATATACGTGTTAATGAGTCGCGCAATTATAGGTGAGAAAACAGATTAAAAAGGTGGAAAGTGGAACTGGGAGCACTGGAATCTCTTCATGGAGCTCTATTTTTTTGTAAACCAAAGCACCATAATAAGTTTATATTTGAAAGCAGCCTGATGGTTTATATCTGTGTAGAGTACATTTTATCCTCATGACCTTCGTTGAATATTGCCTATAGCCATTACGCTGTACACTTTACCTAGTTCAGCTTAGCGCCAGAGTACGGCAGCCATGACAATATACACCATATTACTAACCGCTCGCCCCGACTAGCCATAAATACAGATTTTCTGTAGCGCAAAATATTGGCAGTTTATTTTGGATGTAATTAGTTTACTGTCTCTTTCAAAGCTTGCTTGCTGGTTGCTTAGGCGGCTAATTACGTATATGCCACTCGCCATGAATACCAGCCGGATAGCCTCCTTTCTAATAATGATAAAACTTTACATCGTTTGTTATCTCTGTTAAAAGATGATTCATACGACAATACAGTGACCTACATATACTCGATGTATTTTATCTCATCTGCAACTAATTATACTTCTTTCTTATAATTTTTCTTCCACGCTATTCTCATGACCCATGACCTACTCTAATAGTCTATTCGTTTGGGTCAGTTCCAAACTGCAGGTTCATTATCATGCATCAAATCACATGCTCTCTTAATGACAGCCTCTGTACACGCTTTATACATCATCATTGCATTATTCATTATTTCGTTCCTTAAAACATGCTAAATACAGTTTTTTTCTCCATTACTCCAACTTCCTGCTAAGTATAGTTCTTTTCCATTATTCCAATTTCGGCATCTTTGTATTAAAGTATCCAACCTGTAGGTTGTCTACGAGCTTGTTGAACCGCTTCACAGAAGGATATCCATCCATCATGGCCATGAAGTACCACTCCAGCTTGTAATCCATTGGAACTCGATACAATGCCATTAGCGGCCTCAAAAATGTCCACAATTCCACAAAATGTGTGATTAGCGTCGCCAATAGTATGTAGTCATTAAATGGTCTAAGCTTAGCCAAAAGGCCTAGTGGAAAAGGTAGACTGCAAAGAATCACTCCATATATGAACTGAGGGTTGTAGTGGCCAATAACCATCATCCAAACACATCCAATCAACAAAATGTTGAAGATATTTTGCGGATATACAATATCCTTCACCCGAATATAGCTGTATCCTCTTTTCTTGGCTGCTGTTCTGCACATCTCACTTAAAGTCTGTTCGACATCATCCCAGTCTCTGCACTTCTTCTCATCCTCATACTGTATGGGCTTTAGAATTTCAAACTCCACTAGCTTATGCTTAAAGCCGATGGTGAACTGCTCAAAGTCGATGTCCTTTAGTTGTACATTTTCTATTGGATTGTTTGGATCTTCTTCATCTCCTCCTCCTACCGTTACCATACCATATACGTTCAATAGGTCTTCCAAAGAGTGACGGTACTTCTTGTTGTATGCAGACATTATCAATGCTGCTCGTGTGGCTGCCTCTGCGACCATTGTAAGGAACTTATTTCCTCTAGTAGAAATTAAAGCAAGAGCAGAAAGAAAGCTTGATGAAGTTACCCAACAAGTTCTCGGAAAGCCAGGTCACGTGACACATAATCCAAGAGCGGTCTGTGGGGTGGTTTAGTAGTTAAGGAGAGACTTTCGGGCTGATATCGTCAGCGGATGGACATCCAAGTTACAATTAGAAGCAATGAAATTAAAGATAGAACAAAAAAAAAAAAGAGGTGGCAGAACCAAAATGGATCTGCCGTGTAGAATCTAGACCTTTAACTTGGCCGACGCAGGTAGACCCTAACATTTATAGATTTCAGAGCAACTATATTAAGTATCTGTAAGAGGGCATGATGAACATTACGAAAGTTGAGACACAAACAAACTTGATATCTGCTTTGGAAATAAAGACTTTGCTTATAACAGGGATTTCTGCTTCGCTCAGCGGCCATGCAACAAGCCTTGACATCTGGAATACTATAGGTGAGAATTGGGTGTCTATCCAGACTAACAATGAAGCAGGCTAAATGGACTAACAAGCAGTAAAGCATTAATTTACTAGTAGATTTATGGTCAGAAATAGGTGACAACAGCTGAGATTCCGGGTGCGATTGCAAGGACTACTACTATTCGCACACTGTAGAGAATGATAACAAGAAAATCAGGTCACAACAACTAGCGATAGTCTGCTAGTTCATCAAAGTGCCTTTGCAGTTCCAACACGACTTTTCAGTTCCAGCATCCTAGTATACAATTTGCTATCCTGCTGCGCCTCATCCAAAATCGTAGCGCCGGAGGACTCCTAGCCAGTTCAGACATGCATTTGCTCCGCAGATTATGCTTTGGCATTTAACTACCGACACAAACAAAGAAACCTTACCATTTTGTTTTAAGTATTCACCACAGTGGGTTGAAAAAACCAAGCAATTGGCTGACAGCCAATTCCTGTCTTGCAAACCAATTAAGGTGAGGATTGCTACCACTTTTTTCCCTCCACGCCAGGTCATTGTGATCCGTCGGCTTACGAACATTGTCATTTGTTCCTTAGTAATAAGTAACCTTCAATTAGCAGTCCTACTGTAAGCTACAGGCAATACGTAAAGTATAGTTTTGTAATGCAATTCGAGGAGAGCTACACACGTTTGGCCGGAGCTAAGCACGCTCGCTGGGCGCTAAGCGCACAATTGCTACTACGGGTTTGACTGAATGCGTACTACAACCATTCTGTACTTGGTAATTAAGGAATGGTGGTTTCATAAATCACATCTTATGAGGTATCAAATAAGACGTGGCTGCTGAACGGCAGCAAACCCGGATGTGGAACCAGATGTGCCCGAGATACGGTGTTGGGGGGGGGGGGGGGGGTGCATACATATACAGCACTGTAGAGTGAAGCAGATTGGCAATGAAGGTCAGGGGTCCAAAGACAAGCGCACTTACAGCTACCGGTTCTGACCGGTGCTCTACTACATTCGGAAAGTAGCAAAACCTGAAGTAGTAAAACCTGAAGTAGTAAAACCTGAAGCATTAAAACCTGAAGCAGCAAAAAAATAGTACCGGTAATACGTCCTCTTTCAATGAACGGAATCTCAAGGGTGCACACTATAAAACACTTCTGCAATGCACAGGCTTTGGTGATAACCATGGATGTTTCTTGTGGTCGGGCTGCTACTCTGCTCCTAGTACAGCCCACCATTCGCAGCAACCCCCGACTCTTATTTATCAGCGCTTATGGAGCGCTTAATTTTCCTTCCACGCACTTGTTCTCCCCGCTTCAAACCACAAAGTGCACCCATCTTCAGGATCTAGCTGCCAACAAACTACCTGCACCTACAGCAGACCCAGCTACAATAGATCTGCCACCCGCACATCCAGCTACACTGGTAAACCACGTAGCATCGCTGCACTTCAAACGCCTCTAAAGCATCTCTTCTACCACCATCACTTGCCATTCCTTCCATCTCAAGCGGTACCTACATACGGCTTATTCTCCACTGCCCGGCAGTTTATTTTCCATCCACGCCCGCCCACCGCCGATTTTTATTTCCTGCCCCACACTATTTATGTCTTGCTGGTGTCCTCGCTTTGTCGCTTCTGCCCATTTCAGCAAACGCTGATTTTCGTTTTCCTCATACTTAGCTGTCTTTTCCCCCGTAATCACCTTTTTCCATTTTCCATTTTCCATTTTCCGTTTTCCGTTTTCTATTCTCCATTTTCATCAGACACAAAGCAATTTTAAGTGCCAATGTCCGAAGCACAAGCCAACACCAAATCGGCTGTGACGGATATTGCTGCAGATGCTGTTGCCAAATCTACCAATGGCAATGCTTCCCAGCCTCAGCCCAAATCTAAGAGCGTTAATCCCTCGTTACTCAAATTGAAGCTTCTTGATTGCCTTCGGAACAACGACACAGCAAAGCTAGCAGAGCTTGTTGACACAATCGACCAGAACGCCGGGTCCGATCCAAGTCTTGGGCGCATTCGGAACGAGATTCTTCACTATGCCGTGCAGATCGGCCCACTTTCGGTGATCCAGTACATTGTCACCACGGGGATGATCCAGGACATCAACACCAAGGATAGAGACGGAAATACGGCGCTCCACCTTGCGGCAATGTCCTCCCGAAACGACGTGGTTGAATATTTGATGAGCATTCCCGAGATCAACGATTGCCTGCTCAACAAGAACCTGAAGCAGCCCATCGAATGCACCTCCAACATGGAGCTTGTGCAGTTGATGAATGACCTCAGAACCAAGTTCGTCGAGCTCAAGGCCGAGGAGCTCAAGCGCGGCTTTGAGATGCGCAACTTCAAGATGTTGGACACCCTTCTCTCCAACCCTAGGACCAGGGAGTTGTTGGACATCAACGGAACCGACCCGGTGTCTGGCGATACCGTTCTCCTCGAATTCGTTAAAAAAAATGATGTCGACATGGTTAAGTTCATTCTGGCGCATGGTGGTGATCCGTTCAAGCGGAGCAACTCAGGAAAGCTTCCGATCGATGCTGCCCCCTCCACCGCAATGAAGAAGCTTATCAAGGATGCCTGCAATGGCCAAACCATGATCGATTCCATTTCCCAGCACCAGGTTGGTCCTCCAACGCTCAAGGGATTTTTAAAAAAGTGGACAAACTTTGCAGGTGGCTACAAGCTACGATGGTTTGTTTTGGATGCAAAGGGTAGACTTTCCTACTACAAATCGCCCACTGACATCCACAATGCCTGCAGAGGCATGATCCACCTTGCCAGTGCACAGGTTAAAATGGACAGTTCCGAAAAATGCCATTTTGAAATTATTATACGTAATCCTTCTGGTGGAAACCCAGTTAAATGGCATCTAAGGGCTAATCATGTTATCGAGAGCAATCGTTGGGTGTGGACACTTCAGGGAGCTATTCGATATGCCAGGGATCTCGAAAGGCAGCAAATGAAACGTGCAGCACAGAAGCAGACATACCTTAACCAAGAAATCTCTACCACTCAAAGCAGTACTAGTCAGCACGAGTACACGGATCAGCTTTCTTCTAGAGTTCCACAGAATTCTCACAGTCGTAAAATATCGTCTGATGATGCTGCTGCGATAATAATGCAAGGTAAAAGGCGCCAGAATGGCGTTTTTCACAACATTCCATCGCCGGCTCTTCCTTCGACGGCCACTTCCAACACAATTGTCGAATCTCCAGCCCACGACACCTATTCATGTCCTGCCTTAAAGGAGGAAGCGAAGGTGCCATCAAGTGAGGAACCTACCTCAAAGGAGGAAGGAGAATTGAAAGAATCACCTTCTAGAAATCTTAGAGCACGCGGAGTGGTTTTGAGAACTGCTCGCTCTTCTGCATCCTTCAGCGATGATGAGGTTCCAGAGAGCGAAATCAATCTTTCTCGTCAGCCTTCTTCCAGCTCTACAAACTCGCGTTCTTCGACGAGAAGCTTCTCTCAAGCGGCCAAAAAACTCTATAAAAAACCAATAAGGAAGCTCAGCAAGATGAAGCACAGAAACCGTGGCTCAAAGAGAAATATTGCTAGTGGTAGTTCAATCTCGGGCAGCACCTTTATCTCCAATGATGAATCTAGTTTCAGTGTGATGTCAACAGAGGATTTCTTGCAGTCAGACTATGCCGAGGACTTTGTTGAGGCAAAGGATGATGAAGATGATGAAGATATCGATGAAGCACTTGTAGATGTTATTATCAAACAGCACAAACTTGATAACAAAGACATTGTCATCATCCGTAACCAGCTAGAGATGGAGTTAAAGTCCCTTCAGGAATTTCTAGAGAGTGCTACAGATTCGACGTCTACTGACAAGCAAGAGGTGATCGATGTATGCACTTCAATCTTGGGGAATTTACAGAAATTCTTTTCTAAGGAGGGAGATGTTATGCAGAGGAAGGAAGCTAAACTCGAGAAGCTGTTCGAACGCCAGCATGAGATATCATCTATCTGGGAAAGTTCGATAAAACAACTCGAACTGGAAATTAGAGACAGAGAGAAGAAAATTGTCGAACTTGAAGATAAGATGCGGATTGTTCGTAGATCTTTGCGTAATAGTGTGATAATTCCTAGCGAGTCTCAGGTTGGATCAACCGCTGCTTCTCAAAAAGGCAAGGAATCTACAATTGTCAGGGATAAGATTTCAGAACGGAACCCTGCAGCGAAAAATGCCAGTATTAGCACTAATGCTGATCCAGAACTTGCCGAATTCCTAGAGGAAAGTGACGAGAGCGAGGACGAGTTTTTTGATGCCGAAGGTGGCGAAGAAGAAGAACCGGAGTCAGAGGAAAGTTTGGAGACGAAGAAGGAGGAGGTAGAAGAAAATGTAGAGTCGGAAGAAAACTCTGAAATTGAGGAACAGATTCCTTCAGAAGAGCAAGCGGTGGTTAAATACAAACCAGTTCTGGTGGACGGGGTTTATGTTATCAACCGCGAACAACTGGATTCTGACGCACAGCGCAAGCGGTACGATTTGATTCTTAAAGAAGAGACATTTAAGGGCTATGAGGATCCTCTCAGGACATCGCTTGATCCGGAGGATAATAGGCCAAAGATGTCTTTGTGGGGAGTTCTTAAATCTTTAGTTGGAAAAGATATGACAAAGATGACACTCCCAGTGACATTCAACGAGCCAACGTCGTTATTACAAAGAAATGTTGAAGTTATTGAGTATTCCAATTTGCTTGACAAAGCAGCAACACTAGAGTCTTCCACACTGAGAATGGTTTATGTTGCCGCCTTTGCAGCCTCTGAATACGTCTCAACTGTTGGTAGAATAGCGAAACCATTTAACCCACTATTAGGTGAGACCTTTGAATATGCGAGACCGGACAGAGGATACCGTGTATTTGTCGAGCAAGTGAGTCATCATCCCCCAATTTCTGCTTTGATTGCAGAGTCTCCATACTGGTCATATTATGGTGAGTCGAACGTCAAGACAAAATTCTATGGAAGATCTTTTGATATCAGACATTTGGGAACATGGCATTGTGAGTTGTATCCATCATACGACGTGGTGGACAAGGTAAATAGAAAGAAAAATATGGAGTTGTACACATGGAAGAAAGTCAACAATTCTGTTGTGGGCATTATTATTGGTAACCCCACGATCGATAATTACGGTGATATGGAAATCAAAAATCATATGACGGGTGATTACATGCAATTCCATTTTAAGCGTAGAGGGTGGAGAGCAAGTACTGCCTGTGAAGTCAAGGGTGAAGTGTACTCTAGGGATGGAAAACTCAGATATTACGTCGGAGGACATTGGAACAGTAAGATTTATGCGAAGGATGCCACCAATCCAAATTCTGAGAAATTCTTAGTTTGGGAGGCAGCAAAGAGAAAGGAGATGATGTTCCACTTGACAAGTTTTGCAGCTTCTTTGAATGCTCCTCAGCCTCATTTGTTACCGGTGGTTGCCTGTACGGATACCAGGTTGAGACCAGATCAACGTGCAATGGAGGATGGACAATATGATTTTGCTGCAGAGGAGAAGAACAGATTGGAGGAGAAGCAGAGGGAGGCAAGAAGAAGAAGGGAGGAGGCCCATGAGGTTTATCGTCCAACCTTCTTTACCAAGGATGTTCATCCGATAACCGGTGAAGAGTTTTGGAAGTACAAGGGAGAATATTGGGAAGATAGAAGCGAGGGAAAGTTAAAGAACTATAAGGATATATTCTGAAGCTTATGGTGACAGAAGCAGACTTTTTATTTTTCATTTATCCAAGTATGTCCGACTTTTTGAGCAAATATTCCGTATATTCAAAAAGGTAAAGATAAACAGTTCACAAATTTCTAAGTATCAGCTAATATGATAGCTGCTATTCTCTTTATGAACTATTCGCGTAAGTGAATAAATGGGTCAACTAATGCGACCTCATGGTATGACTGCACTGGGTAGTGAAATAAAGCTCTTTAATGAGCAAAATAAAAACGGCAACAAGTCGTCTGCAGTCATACGGGGCTACAAGTTCCCCAGCTTGCAGGGGCTATAGATTTTCATAAAACTGATTCTACTGTTGTTTAAAAGCTTAAGTTATTATAATGCTAGACAATTTTATTTTTCATGCTTTTTAGGATGCTTAATTGCGTTCATTACCGAAGCATTCTATTGTAGTCCTGAATTTCCCTAGGCCCTTTGAGCTTAGGGCCAATTGTTATAGGAGACCTCTTTCTAGTTGGAGACATGTTATATTTTCCCGCAACTATGTTTTCCTTCACATCTGCAGGCAGCCCCATGAGAATCTTTCTAATTTGCTTCTCTACAACATACTCAAACTCCTTTTGGTATCCGTTTCTGATTTCCTCATTCTTGACATTCATTTCTCTGCACCTGTCGTCAAGATCTCTTTCATATTTAGTGAGGTATTTCTTCTGTATAAGCAACTCTTTGCTTTTCTCCTCCAACAAAGTTTCCTTGATCTGTAGCTTTAATTCATCCTGAACAATTTCCCATTCTTTACGGTATATTTTTATGGAGACATCCTGCAACAATTCGTTAACCGATGCTCTACGTGCAGGATCTGTCACCAAACAGGCATCTATGCACATCTGTAACCTTTCTGAATAATGAGAAGGAATCGGAGAGTAGACACCACTTTTGATCTTTTCCTGTAGCTGTAGGTGTGTCTTTGCTTGAAATGGAGGGACTAAGCTGCATAGTTCATATATAACACATCCAAGAGACCAAATATCACAGGCTGTGTCATAAGGACGATCCATTATGACCTCTGGTGGCATATAGTAAGGTGTACCCACGTAAGTCTTTGCAAACTCATTTGCCTGTGAAAGACATTTTGCCAAACCAAAATCTCCAAGCTTGACGGTGTAACCATCATGTATTAAAAATATGTTGTCCGGTTTAATGTCCCGATGGATAATGACATGTAGATCGTCAACGACGGGAGGATGGATGGATGGTGTTGGGAGAAATATTTTGGTAACAGGTTCAATAGTCACGCCATAATGGCAACGATATAGAGCCATCAATACTTGAGTGAATATCTGAAAGATCAATTCCTCAGGAATATATTCTTCCCGTTTTTTATACTTCTTTATCAAACTGGACAAGTCACCACCATCACAGTACTCCATGTAAATGTGAAGCATTTGGCGCTCCTTCAAATCTTCGTGATAATAGTAGCCAACAATGTTGGGATGATGTAACTCTCTCAAAATCTGAAACTCCGTTGCTAGCTGTTTGATTTCATTGTAATTCATTGATCCATACGAAATCTCTTTACGAACACATAGCTGACCATCTGATTTCCGGCGTAGCTTCCTAATACAACCAAAGGATCCCCTTCCAATGAGTCCAAGGTCCTGAAACTGGACAGAATAGGAGGCCATTATAGAATAGTGGCCGATTCTGGCTGTATACTTTGGCGGCAGGCAATTTTCTAACGACTCTTCTTCATCTTTGAATTTCTAGTCCAGCTCCACGGCGGTGCTATATGAGCACACACTTAGTCCGTGTTTACAAATGTCCATATATGGTTATTTAATGATAAGCCGTTTTGAAAGTCTCGCTGCTTTCTGTGGGAGATGAAAATCCTGATTAGGAAAGATATATGAACGGGCTTCAAAATGACGTACTGAATTGCAGCTTGCCTACTGGACTTCCAGACACATACATATTAAATCTATATTGGAAATAGGATAATATATATATATATATATATAGACGATCTGCGTAGGGAATATTGTAGCGGGAGCAGGATCACCTAGCTGTGATTACATATGTACGAGACTACTGGACCAGCGATAGTGTGTGTGTGTTACCACGGCATCTTTGCTAGACATCGACAGAATGTTTACGTCAGTTCTGTTCCATTGACACAGTAGTTAGGATAATGTTCTATATTGGAGCTTAAAGGAGAACAGAGTCGAAATTTTGAGCGTGTGCGAAGTCGAAACGCATCGGAAGACTCCGGTAGCAGACGGCTTTGATCAGAAAGACATATTTGCCAGTACACAATGCTCCCAAAGCCTTCAGTCATTCAGCCGGATATCTCAAGCTGCACGCAAAGTGGCTCGAAAGGACACACATAAAAAATGCACCTACTTTAGCCGCATCCAGCAAATTCCACCTACCTTTTTCATTGAATTCTTGTCTACAAAATAGTACTGAGCACACACAAACAGCCTAATAAACCCACTTCTTTCCCGTCAAATCTTCGTAGGCCTCGATGTACTTCTCGGAGGTCTTTTTGACAATATCTTCAGGCATGGAGACACCTGGCTTTCCGTTCAAGCCGTTGGAAGTCAACCAGTCTCTTAGGAACTGCTTATCGTAGGACTTTTGCGACTGTCCCACCTTATATTCCTTGGCACTCCAGAATCTGGACGAATCTGGTGTGAGAACCTCGTCGACGAGAATCAATTCATTGTCGTCGGTAACACCAAACTCAAATTTGGTATCGGCCAAGATGATGCCTTTGGTCTTGGCGTAGTCTCTAGCCTTGGTGTAAAGTTTGATAGCAGTAGCGGCAAGTTTGTCACAAAGCTCCTGGCCAATCATTTCAGCTGCCTTCTCTGGAGAGATGTTTTCATCGTGTTGTCCCTGTTCTGCTTTAGTAGATGGAGTGAAGATAGGAGTTTCAAACTGCTCCGACTCCTTCATTCCAGCTGGAACCTTCAAGCCATGGACGGTGCCATACTTGGTATACTCTTTCCAGGCACTACCGGTGATGTATCCTCTGACAATAACCTCCAATGGGATCAACTTGTGCTTGCGAACCAATAGAGTCCTTTTGGCCAATTGCTCCTTGTATTTAGGCTCAGAAAGCTCCTTGGGAAGGTGGGCCAAGATCTCATCGTCATCAGTCGCAATCAACTGGTTCTTGATGGTGTCTTTGAAAAAGTCGAACCAAAAGATCGACAACTGCGTCAAGATCTTTCCCTTGTCTTTAACACCGTTCTGCATAATAACATCATAGGCAGAAATACGATCGGTAGCAACAAACAAGAGGCTGTTGTCGTCAACTTTGTAGATGTCTCTGACTTTACCTTTGGCAACAAGAGGCAAGAGTCCGCCGAGGTCTGTAGATGTGAAAGTCATTGCTGGTTTTTTGTTTGGTTAATTGCTTGTAAGAACAAACAGCAGGAAGCTAAGATTAATTTAACTAAAATGAGTGTGAAAAATTATGTTATGACTCTGCGCGAACGAGTCAGCAATGTGTGAGCAATATGTGGAGAAATTAAATGCGGAAAGTAGTACAGTACACTCTTGCAGCTGGCGCTTAATGAGTCTGAAGTAATGCTAACAGTCGGGTACATCGTAAGCGGGAAGATTCGAGATCACTGAAGAAACAGAATAATATGCCACTATAATCAACTATAACTGACTATAGCCGGCTGCTGTTAAATCGTGCTACTTGAATGCTAGTGTAGTCTTGACCTGTAGTTATATGGATCTCATAAATTCTGAGCGTAGTAGACATGAAACTGGATCTTCCGTGCTTTTCTCCTACCAATAAGACTTAAAGCATGATATTATGTATGGAATTTAAGAAACCTCGGTCCGGAGTCAAATTCACGGAATCATTATGACACTAGTTCGCTTTATCACATTTAGCGCTAGGTCCCACATGCTTCAGAAAACACTGACGGTAATTAGTTCCAGCATTTTTACTACCAAAGAAATTACAGGAGAATAACAGACCATCTCACAATGACACTACAAAAGGCAGCCCATCATTTCCATCCGACCCAGAATCTCTCTGTTCTAAAATATGATAAAATAGATTCACCTGCACACTAAGTTCTAAGAGCATGCAAATTCTTTTCTTTTCATCCGTGCGCCTGAATTCTGCTAATACGTAATTGAATTTTTATGCACCTGCGTCATGTCAAAACGACAAGGAAATGCCATTCCAAATCAGCAGAAACGTCAGAAGCCCGCTCCAACCAGCTCTGAGTTTGAGTTGTTCCCAGGAATGAAAATAAATCTTCCTTCTTCAATATCTCAATCTTCTGATGCTGCGTCACTCAACAAGCAGCATGCTGAGTTGGGTAAACACCTGGATCCTGCAGATACTATTAAAAGTGACAGTGACTACGATCCTTTGGAAGATCTTGAGGCAATAAAGTTCAAGCAACCGCCCTCCCCGGCTTCTTCTTCTTCTTCGTCGTCGTCGTCGTCGTCGTCGTCGTCGTCGTCGTCATCTGAAGAAGTCGATTTGTCGCATAAAAACATATCTATCCAGGGAACAAACATTCTTTTGGAGTCAGACGAAGACATAAAGAAATGGATTGAAGAACGTCGAAAGAATTGGCCAACAAACAAGAGGGTAGCAGAGAAGCAGAAAAAGAAGCAGCTGGAGAAATCCATTTTCCAGAATTTATCACCAGAAACCAAAAATCGTCCTGTATGTAAGTTCTGGCGACTGCACGGCAGATGCAAGAATGGCTCCAGATGCAGATTTTCCCATCCTAAACTTGACCCTCTACTAAAACCGCTTCCAAACCATACACTCAAATTAATACATGGAATCCCGTGCCAGATTCCTCAGAGATTCACTCCATTAGCGAACGAGGGTAAATCGCTACATAATTTGCTAATAGAGAGCCAGCAACTTCGAGAAGATAACGGAATACTCCTACAGGTATTCGAGGAGTTGGTGAAAACGGGCATAATCAAACCCGAATGGAAAATACTAAAGAAACAACTCCATTTCGATGACAAGTTTCTCAAATTAGATTAATCAACTGTATAATCTTACATTCCTCTAAACACGTTCTTACTTGCACGCCTTCTTCCCTCGTATCTTTGCTTTTTCTTTCCTGTAAGGTTTTCGTCATTTGTTTCTGGTCTTGTCTGCTTGGATGCTTTCTTGGGGACAAACGTGATTTCTGCATCACCTCCAGCCATCTTCTTTATCCTAACGTTCTTTTTTCTCTCCTTGTTGATTTTGTCGTGCTCTTTCTGGATCTTCAGCTGCTTCCCGAAGGACATTCCCTTGCTCAACTTCTTATTAGAATCCAGCTCCATCACAGAGTCTAATGGCTTAAGGTTCGCCAAATATTGCTTCTTTGCTTCCTCTTCTTGCTTCTCCTTTAGACGTCTCTTCAACAATCTTTCCTTGATCTTTCTGTTTCTGGCCCTAAGCTGTTGCCTCTTTTCATTCTCTGCCTCTTCCTCTAGTTTTCTTTCTTCCTCCTCTTTCTCCTCCTCCTCTTCTTCTTCTTCACTGCTAACCTTTCCTGCTTCCATTCTCTCTTCATCAGATTCCTCGGCTGCTGTCAGAGGCTTCAATCCACTAGATGGGTTCAATTGCTTGTAATCAAAATTATTCTCGTCAATCTTAAACAATGGGTCCTCAAACATCTCCTTGAAACGCTCATCATTAACGACATCCTCAGTGGCTTCAGTTCCCAACTTCTTCTCCAACCGATTGACATAGTCTTTGTTGACCTTAATCTTAGTGTTGGTGATAGCTCCAGTACTCTTCGTTCTTGATTCTCTGGATTTTTCGATCCGCTTCTTGATCTCTCTGTCTCTCTCATCTTGAAGTCTGTCAGGATTGGCTATCAAGTTCACCTTATCATAAAGCTCCGTATTGATGAAATAACCATGCATGTATGCCTTTAGCACCTTTGTTCCGACCAAATGTGAGATGTTAAGCCTCTCAACATCTTTCTTGGTAATAAATCTATAGTTAGAATAGACAGACTCACTAGGCTTCTCCTCCAACTCTTCTGTGATGTTGTCCAAAAATGAGCACCAATGAGGTGCCGGTCCTAATGCCGGAATATAGTAGGTATGCATTGGAACGGCTTCATTTGCCATAAAGAACATTCCTGACTCAGGAATATACTCTACGTCATTGATATCGGCACTTGGCTCCATTGCGGCAAATTGCTTTCCAGTATTTCTGTTCCAGATCTTAGCAATCTTCTTGTCTGCTGTTAATATTAGATTGCCATCCGTCGTTCCAGCACTTCCATTGTTATCCAACCAGATCATTCTTTTTATCTTAAAATCGTAACCCTGATCCTTGGTTATCACAGGCTGCGATGTTCGAAGATCATATAGCAGGGAAATTCCGTTGGAAGTACCACATGCAAAGTTAAGTCCGTCATCACGGAACTTAACACACGTAACCTCAGTTGGCATATCGGAACCGTCATTTATTATGGCTTTGACAACCCTCTGTTTTGCTCTTGGATCCCAAAATTCCACGGTACCGTCTTCCAGTCCCGCTGCAAACAATCCATGAATGGGATTTATGTCCACAGAATTCACTCCAGAGCTGCTATCCAATTCAAATGGCTTCATAAATCTACCTTCTTCCAAGTTAAGTCTATAAATTTCGTTTCCTGATGCACCGACATACAAGTCGCAACTGACATCATTATATGCCAAAGATCTACCAAATTTCGGTATTCTTGTCCGGTAATGCATTTCTCCTTTCACTTGAAATTCTATTGAACGGTCATTCTGTAGATGGACAGATTTGGTCCAATCATCGCTCAACAATACAAAGTCGACATTCTCTGCATCTGTATGTCTTTCAAATTTAAGTGTCAAGTTTGCAAATTCATAGACGTGCATTTGTGGCTTGTATGTACCTGTAGCCATAGCAAACTGCCCATCTCTGGTTACTCGAATCTTGTTGGAGGCTTCACTGAACTCGAAGTCTTGAATTAATTCCACTCTATTTTGGTAGTCGATATCATCTCTAAGCGCTCTTTTACGCTTCTTAGCAATCCAATCGGGTAAGGATCTTGAGATATTTGTGCCGGAAACCTGATACACAGACACATCATTCGATGATGATGACTTGAAAACCATTGGTTGTTGGAAAAGAGTTTGTTATAGAGAATATGTTAAGAATTAAGACCTAAATAAGAAAATAGATAAAATTTTTAACTGCGCCTGAAAAATTATATCTGTGGGGCGTGAGGCGTACATATGTGGTGTATCATTAACAGATCTATGGATGCTGTTGATGTAATACAGTGTAGATAAAAGAAAAAGAAGCCTGATGCAGAAAATAAAGGCAAAACATGCTGTCATCTAAATAATAATTTTACAGGTATCTAGTGAGTCTAACGTGTGAAGGAAATATGCTTTTGTAAATAGAGTATATATGTACATATACATATATGCATGAGATTGAGCAGGAAGCAAGACACAACAGGTCCAATCAATTTCGGTTAAGTCAAAAATGCAGTTATTTGTTGAGATATTCTGCGGCCAGGTATATCAGTGATTGTCACATGGCATGACTATTTGTAGCTTATTTATGTCACCAAGACCTTGAAATCTAATGCCACCAAAGTATCTGTGGCGCGGTTGTCTTTACTACGTGTGGCGCATCGAGCAGTTCTTTCCTGTATATATCACCATAAAATGACATATAATGACGTAAAATGGCATCTCTATTTTCTACCAGTGACGTTCATAGATTAGTCGTATCTGCTTTATACGTCCAGTCATCTGTTTCTGTACTTTCTCCCCAGATAAGAAAAAAAAAAAACATCACCTCTTCAGCCAATGGTGCTTCAATAGCTAGCTCATATCTGGCGCCTCCATTAGTTTAACAGTCAGCCGTATTTGATTTAGTCTACTACCATTTATGCACATCTCAGTTAGGCTAGCGCATTCATAGTATTATACTTCTTCTTCTCGACTTTCCACACCTTTCATCTTCTAAGCGCCAGCAGAAGCGTCTGCTAGCTATACTCGCTCTATTCGCTCACTTCACCATCCACACATAAGCCAAAATCCTCCAACTAACAAAGTGGACATCGGCACTTCTGCATCATGGATATTACCGAGTTGAATAATCCAATTCCACAGAATATGGCAGAGATGAAAAGTCCTAGAGACTATAGGATGCTCTATTTCTTCCTCTTGACTAAATACAAGAAGATGGTGAACGAAGCTAGAGGATTGGACATGGACAAACTTAAGTGTGAAAAACTCATGAAGTATCTCTATCTTCGAAACAACATGTTTCTTGATGTTATAAACAGAGTTGAAATGCAGGAGGAGTTGAATCCTGCCTTTCCGATTTCCCAAAAGGCACAGATGGAGCGCATAGACAATCTAATAACCGAAAAGCCAGAATTTCGAGAGAAACTACAGATATTAAAAGAGATCACGTCCAAAGAGCAGACGTTTCTAGAGGATCCAAAGGCTATAGATCAAGAAATCAAGAAGTTGGGATCTGATGATGATCTAAATTCGGAGCTATATTTCTTGGAGAACAATGCCATGCCAGATCTTTTCTACGACCAGGATTACTCTGACATGTTCAGTAGTATAAAAAAGAACCCATTCTACTTCCACAAGTTGACAAAATTTGCTAATTCTTCATCGGATAACAGTGAGACTGCTACTGCAAATGGCGAAGAAGAGGAAGCTTATACTGGTAAGCGTCGAAAACTGCAGTCTTCCCCTCCACCATCTGCAAAGGCTAAAGTCACGCTGAAATTTTCTTCTGGTAGTCATTCAAAGCTCAGGTCTGCTCTGAGAGGAAAATCCGATGAGGGACAATCAAAGCTGGCTCTTTTGCGAGAGGAAGATGATAGTGATTTGACTCCTAGTTCTTCAAGTAACAATCCCGAGATAGAGACACCGCTTGATAACTCTGAACTCGATACGCCGGCCAATGCTTCCGAGATTGATGCTCCTTTCACAAATTCAGATATCGGCACTTCAGTAATAAATTCAGAGATTGGAACTTCTGCAAATACTTCTGAAGTGGGTACCCCCATCGAAAATTCAGAGCTTGAAATCAAGAGTTCGCCGAATGTAAATGGATCTACAGATGACTGAAACTCTAATTGACAATACCAAATTTGAGCACAGTATATATAACAATGTAAAATAAGCGTCAATTCTCCAGGAAAATAAATTGCGGTAGGTAGCATCTTGCTTCTTTTTTTTTTTTTTGTGAATCAAGGCACACTTATAACCTACTGCACAAATGCTACAGTAAATACAAATAGAGACCTACTGCGAATCAAAATCAGATGCTGTCATAACTTATTAATGCAATTTCGGAACATATTCTATTCTATTATTCTCTAATCACTGCAACAGACTTCTTAACTTTCCTTTTCGGCTTCTTTTTCACAGCTGTAGATTGCTTTTCCTTTTTCTTTCTCGGCTTTTTGGCTTTAATTAACGGTTCTGCCGCTCCTTCGGTGGCAACATTCACCTCTTCCAGCTGCTTCCGTATCTTTTCAACCTCTTTTTCGGCCTCAAATTCTTCGAGCTGCTGTTGATGTTGCTCCTCTGGTGTTTCCGTCAAATCCACATTCTTCAAATTTGAGGCATCAATTAAAGATCTTTTCTTCTTCTTTCTTTCTCCTAAACTATCCTTCTTCTCTTCTTCCTCCCCTTCTTCATTTAATATCGTAACTTTGACCTTCTTAATCTTGGCAGGTTTGGCACGTTTCTTTATATGTTTCTTCTTTTTGTCTTCATCCTCAGCCACAGGAGATGGAGTCTTGCTTTCCTCGTTTGAAATGTAATATGGATCCTCCATTCTCTCTTTTTTCTTATTTTGAATCTCACCTTCGGACTCTTCGGAAAAAGAATTTGCATCTGTTACTTTCTCACCGTAGTCAGAGACTTGAGTTTGCCTTGCAACCTCTTTCTGTTCAAATTCTTTTTCTTGAGCCTTGAATTTTTTAATCAGGGAGACAAACCCAGACATGGAGTCGCTATCAATAGGAGAGTTAAGGTCAATATCAATTGGCTCGGGGATTTTACGCTGAAGTGATTTTGAAATCGGTTTGATTCCCGTCAGTTCAAATAGTTGACTGTATCCTTGTATTAAGAAATTTGGTGCATTTTTGGAGGCCCCAATCGGCAGGTCCTTAATATCATCTTCTAGTGCCTCCGACGCCAATTTTAGAACCTCAACAAACGATACACTCCTCTCTTGAGTCTCAAAATTGGTACTTGAAGTAAAATTCTTCATCCATTCAATTAGCTCATTGCTTATTTTCAAAGCGCAGTCAAAATCACTCCTTTCCCAAACTTTGCCCAATGAAATACAGAACTTACTGAATAACTTTGCCATGGACTGGAGGTATCTGGGAATTGTCAAGTCAAGGTGATTTTCATCATATTTTAGTAATTGGCATTGTTGGACAACCGACTGAACGATTGTCAATGCCGTTACCTTCGGCAGCTTCTCTTCCTCTTCCTCTTCGTCATCGTATTCATCATCAGATTCGGTGCTGTTTAAGTAGTCATCATAATATTCGCCCACAATCCATATACAGTCTTTCAAATATTCATTAAAAGTTGATGAACTTTCCGTGCATAATTTAATACACTTGTCAACAAGAACTGGCCGTATACTAGGCACTCTCAGACCCATGTCTAGAAACTGATCGCTAATAATCTTATCGACTTCCGCTATCTTATTGTCTCCATTCAATTTAATAATGTCAGTCAATACTCCTAGATACCACTTGAAATTTGGGATATTGCTATAGTTATCTGAAGAGCAAACTTCAACTATCTTCTGGATTAGTTGAAATTTGTACTTTTCAGAGGTCACAACAGGCTGCTGAATATTGATCAAAAAATAGTCTTCACTGTCTTCATCTATCGTACTGTTAATTTTATCCAATTGTTGTTGTTGTTCCCTGTAGGGCAAGAGCTGCACCAATAGCCTGGTGGTTATCTGGACGATGTTGTTGTCGGTAACTAGATAATTCACAATTTCAAGCGCAGTTTCCCTTAAGGTGACATCATTATCATACAGGCAAGATAGAAGAATCCGGTCATGCTGTCTAATCAGGTCCTTATGAATCTGACAGGTTTTGATGAATGCTAGCAATCCAACATATTTCAAGTTTTGGTCATCGCTTTCGAAAAATTCCAATAATTTTTTGATGATAAGTTCAGCCAAATCTATATCATCAGGATCAAGCATACGGCCGTTCAAAATGCAGTTAATACACTCGTAGATCAATGACAGTGCATTTGTGTGGTTCATGATCTGCACTATTTCGGGAAGCAGCTTGGTCTTTAAACGTGGCTCGGTCAACGACAATGAGGCAAATAACTTGAGTAGTCGAATCACCATCCAGTTGTTGCTGGCATCTTTGAGAAGACCATATAGCCGAGGTGCTAGTTCAATGTAGTTTTTCGGATTGGAGTGTGCCAACTCGCAGACGACATTAACTGTTGCGGAAACAACAGAAGGATCAGAATCGTCCAATTTCTCGACTATGCGATCGAAGTAGGTTCGAAGACACTCTGGGTATTTAAGAAATATCTTGTACATTGCCAAGACTGCTTTCTTTCGGATGAATGGCTTAGAATGGCTCAACATCTTGGCCATGTCTTCGCAAATATCCTGGGCCAATTCGGTTGTCACGATAGAAGCAATTCCGCTGACAGCCAAGCCGCTCTCAATGTAATTGGAAGAACTAAGATCCTTCTTAAGTAAGTTTGTCATCAACATCAACGCATCTTCGTTGTTTTGCCTCTGCAACATCTGAATCGCAGCCAGATATCCTATCCGCTTATTCTGGAATTTCGAAGATGATATCACTTCCAAGATGTAGAAAGAGCACCAGCTCATATCAAAGCCATACATCTCGAGGTATGCCAATTTTAATATGGCCATGGACTTCAGCTCCACATCAGTGGTCTTGAGCTCATTCTTACATTCTTCAATTGCCTTATCCAAAAAGTCTGCCAACTTCTCTGGATCTCCATTGTTCCGTCTGATACCCTTAATAAGGTCCTCCAATGTCTTCTCAAATGTAATTCCAAACGGCCGCAACCGAGCCATCATCTGGGATGTCGACATCTTGGATACGTTATCGCCCCAGCTACCACAGGAAAGTAGTAATGATAATATGTAAGTAAAAGTAGCTATCAACTATAGAGAGCACTGCTTCTTTCTACCTCGCGACCGACATCTCTGCACCTGACGTACGTGGTAAGTAGTTGTTTACTAGTGGCATATACTTACTCAGCAAGTCACCAGAAATTGTGGGTATCTACCGGCTTACATCTACCAACCTGATGTCTTCCTTCACTAGGCAGTCGAATCCGTCGATTGATGGGTTTCAGTTTATGGTGGAGTCCGATACGGAGTCCTCGATCGAAACCTCCACCACTACTTCCAGCACCAGTAACGATGATACCACAGATACTAATCGGCAGCCACCTAATAATGGCACAGAAAATAGCGCAAGTCCAGGTGAAGGTCTAATACCAAATGACATCCACTTCAATGCTGTTGATTACCTCATAACTTCGCTTTATAATTCGTTGGATTCGATGGAGCTCGATAAGTCTCTAGTGCTTCAGTCTCAGATCTCGGGAGAATTGAACAACGTCAACAACGAGATTGTCAAAACAATAGAAGAGCTACAGCAAATATTGCAGATGCATTTGACGAAGTATGAGAAGCTCAAGAGGGAGATAATACCGGAGATCGTAGCAAATATCAAGTACAGCACAAAAATGGCTGAGAAACTGGCTCGCAGTATGAAAGAGCTGTATCCAGTAGAATTTTCAAAAAGCAAGGATAAAGTGCTCAATAGAATTACCCAAGAGCAAGAGGATTTGTACATTTAGGATATTATTGTGGTGGGATGGCTTTGGATGATAAAGCTTACCGAGAATTGCCGATTAGTTCTGCATAAACCTGCTGCCATCCAAAGTGTCACACTATATCTATAAGTACATCAAGTTGGCGATCCATAAACATTTTAGCTTCATGAAATATAAGAAAAGTAAAACTGGCTTCCATATATAGCATTGCCGAGCGAGCTTCGTTCCTTTGCAGTGGCGATCTGAGTCGTCGGCTCATTCATACAAATTTTCGCAAAGCTTCTATCGCATATATTCACGGTTAATATAAGCATATACAAAAATTAAACTAGTGCAGAACACCGAAGAGTGTTCTACACAAGTACTAAAATATGAAGTCTGTCTTTTTCAACACCGAAACCGACTTCCGTACCTGCATAAATGCTTTTAGATTCTTCTAGATCTTATTTTGACTTATTATATAACGGGAGGGTGTAGTGTCACTGTTATATACAAAATATAAGAAGTTTCAGTATTCGCAAAGTAACTCTCATATGGAGCATATGAATCAAGGGATTCGACCCTGCTGATTGCGGGTTAATGGTCTAGTGGTATGATTCCTGCTTTGGGAGCAGGAGGCCCTGGGTTCAATTCCCAGTTGACCCCATCTTTTTTTTGTCACCCTTTTTTTTTTACTTTTTTTTATTTTAATTTTGCCTGTGAACAAAAAAAGACTAGTCTTTTTTGGTAGTAGTATATGAAGGTTTTAAAATTAGGCTCTTGACACCCAATAAATCATCCAGAATATGCCGGCAAACTCTATTGATTTCGTCCTCCTTCAGCCGAGATACAGAAGTCTTGTGCATGGCTGTGCCGTATTTTTCACCTGCGATGATTCCGTATTTCAGATCTCCGACAGATACTCTGTTGTAACGCATTTCTAACCTTAAAAGCACAATGGCTCTCAAGACACACACTCCAAGATGTATTATTGTTCGACACGGGTATGTTCTCCTTTAATGTAAATTGATTTGTGAATTCACACTAATGAAGCCTAGACAAACTGAATGGTCGAAGTCCGGACAGTATACTTCCTTCACGGATTTACCGTTAACGGAATATGGTAAGCATCAAATGAAATCTACCGGCAAAGTCTTAATTGGATATGATAATACTTGCTTGATTCATCCTCATGATTTGAAGGTTGTGTTTAGCTCACCTAGAAAAAGAGCTCTACAGACGAAAGACCTACTTCTAGAAGGATTAACTGACGGTGAAAAGGAGAAGATAACGTTTCAAGTAACCAATGATATTAAAGAGTGGGAGTACGGAGACTATGAGGGATTGCTCACAAAGCAGATTAAAGAATTAAGAAAGAAGCGTGGTCTAAACTCTGAGGATTGGACCATCTGGGAATTTGGGTGTGAGAACGGTGAGACGTATAAGGAGGTTACAGAGCGAGTTGACCACTTGATTTCAAAAATTAGAGAAATCCACAAGAAAGCACTTGAGAATAATGAGCCATGTGATGTGATGGTCGTTGCTCATGGACATATCCTAAGGTGCTTTGCTGCAAGATGGGTTGGTAGAGAAATTAACAAAAATCCCCAATTTATGCTAGATGCCGGCGGTGTGGGTGTGTTGAGTTACCAACATCACAACCTGAATGAGCCAGCAATATATCTTACCGGTGCATTCTTGGTTCCTGTGGAGGAAGAAGGCCAAGATCTTTAGGCCTTTTCTATAGAGAAGAGATTAGATCATTAGAGAAGATGTAAAATTAATTATGTAGCTTTTCTTTTTCATTTCGCATGCGGTAACGTTTGAGCAGTCCTGGTTTGGTCATACAGACTATTACTTTCGGTTGAGTTCATTTAGCAACTCGTTCTGCTCGAAGGAAAAAACTCTTCTATGCTCATGAATTCTTTCCTTCATTATTCCTCCGGTGGTGAAGTTTCTTCGCTTTGCAACGTTGAGCGTCACACCTGCCTCGGAGTTCAATGTTTTTGCAGAATGCGCTTTCTCCATTTTCAGAGAAGATGTCTGGGGCAATGGGACAATTTCCACATTAGGCGACGGTATCGTTTGGGAGGTATTCTGTATCTCTGCAGTTAATTGACTGTCGGCGTTCAACTGGCCCTGTATTTCTTCAATAGTATTACTCAGAGAATAATTGAACGTATTGTTTGGATTGTAGTCCTCATCCAGCTCATTTTTCATATTCGGAGAAAGTATCGTGTTGGACTCAGAATTCTTATGCTTCCTGTAATGTTCACTGAACTGACGGCCTATGGACTTTAAAGGAGATTGTAACTGACCGGACTGCGACGAAGCATTTTGCTTAGCTTGAGTGACAACATGCAGCTGAGATTGGTGATTTTGAAACTGCCTGCTTGGCTTTGTCCTTAGTGGGGACACGTAATTCAGGCCCTGTGCCTTCGAACTGCTTGTATCTGAAATCTCAGAACTGTTAAATGAAGTATTCATATTTGCCGGTTGAGCTAAGGTTTCGTAATTGTTGATGAGCGACGAAGAATCCTTTAAGGAGCCAAAGGAGACGTATCCCAAACTGTCATCATTAATGTCTGCACCTCCAATACTGTTGATTGGAGTCAAAGAATTCCGTTTTTTGGGGGTAGATGAATCCACATCAGTGTTGGCTCTGTGAATTGAATCTATAGATTTTTTGAAAAAGTTGGAGACTTTACGGCCGGCATTATTTAAGTTCTCGGATGTTTTTTTCAAAAATGGAGTGATAATATCATTATTTGAGAATGATTTAGGCGTTCCAATCAGAGGGAGGCTCGAAGATAACGACTGTCCACCATTGATCAGACTGGTATTCGCATAACTTCCAGCAATGCTATGAGTCGTCGATCCATAACAATTATTAACACCAGTCCCGGTAAAAGTTTCTAAATATGGGCTATGAGGGGTAGCCAATGCATCCGTTTCATGAAGCGAGGTAAATGCTGGCTCATCATCGGTGATGAGATTTATCGGATGGCTGACTTCGGCAGATGATATACTGGTTGCTGGAATTAATGGAGAACCAGTACAGCTGAGAGACCTCATTTTTTGAGAGTCTGTCTGTACATCATTCTGGTCTGCCAAGACAAAAACACCACATATGACTAAAGATGTTCCAAAAGTGATCCAGAATGCTGTAGCACTGGATAATTCCTTCCACTGTTGGTAGAAAATTAAACCATTTGAAATGCTTATAATATTGTAGATGCAGAAAACAAGCGGATATAAAATCTCAGTTGAAATGTATTTGAGTCCCTGGTTGAGAAGATAAAGCTGCGAGAGGCATAATATTAAGAATACTATCACTATGACGTAAGTGATTGGGTGGTTCAATTGACCCATTGTATGATTAACAAAGGTCATGATGATAATTTCAATGGTGGATTTTGCTAGTAGTAAAGAATGCGCAGAAAGTGTTCCAGATGTGAGACCATAGAGGAAACCCTGAACTGTTCTCAAAGTTTCCGCTGGATGATCAAAAAGGAATGACAAAACGTTAATTATGATGGATATAATGAATGCCAAGAAGTGAAGAAACAAGTTGCAAAAGCGAATAAAAAAGTTGGGTGAATGATTCTTGAACTGAAGGTTAAATATGGACGCTCTTAAACTGATAAACTTCTTTGTCATCAGGTAATGCTTGCGGAATCTGATCTCATAGTCTGTGATGAGGATCCAGCAAAACAGCACTACCACCAGAGCAGAGTTGAGTATAGTCCATTTAATAGAGGTGGGCTGCTTTAGAAGCTCTATGAACCGTTCTAGATCATAGTCGGGTTCAGAAAGTGAACCTCCAAAAAAAGCTATGAAGAATGCACCGAAGCTGACTAGAAATGTGCCAAGTAAAGAATGGAATGTGAAAGGCTCGTTTAATATTAGCGAGTGGAAGATTGTATTGAAGACTAGTCCGATGGATTGAAGTGGAGATAGCACAATCAACGGCAAGCTAGTAATCTGAATGGAAGAACCGAAGATGTTGGCGATAATGAACAAGCTAAAGCCAATATGCCATAGTGATCTCTTATATGGGGATAGAGGAATGCCTTTATCCTTCGATAGTTGTGACAATAGATGCGACTTCCGCTGAAGAATCAAGCCGATGGACTGGCAGGCAGATGATACCACTGCAGCTGTACAGCCGATGACCAGGTTTGTTGTGTTGTTAATAGAAATGGGGCTCATAGAGGAATTATAGTGGAGCCGAGTAGCTGGGGTGGCCGAATAATGATGCTCGATAATTTTATGCACTGCAAGTATGGAGATGAAAGCTTTCGTCGGTGTCAGCAAAGCAGTGCCAAAAGTTGTTCGACACAAAGCCCTTCAAGCGAGCAGAGCAGCTTTGTTAACGTCAACAGAAGACTACGAGAGGGATGCTCGATGGATGTCTTCAGAGCTGTGCCGTGTTCGAGAGGTAGAAGCTGAGGGCTGCAAAGAAACGTCAAAACGGCACTTTCAGCTGTAACAAACAGAGGGCAAGGTTTGGTACACTAAATTACCTGAAATGTGGTCGTCACCAATGAAGAAGTAACCGACGCTGGCTAGTTGGCACTATGCAAATCAATAAGATGTCGAGGCTCCAGGCACAGTGTAAGGATCTGTAAGTGAAGCAAACTAGAAGTATCAGAATTGCTGGCAAGCTTTGGTTAAGGTGTTGGTTCCAACTTTGGCAGTGGCAGAGATGTAAGGGTCGTCGAGGATGTGACTTGAATGTCAAAAATTTGACTTGACTATCTGAAAGGTGACTTGACTATCTGAAAGTTGACTTAACTATCTGAAACTTGGCTCAACTATCTGAAACTTGACTTAACTATCAGAAAGTTGACTTGCCAAATGTGCCGTAGCTTCGTCGCAAACTTGTATTGGTTAGCTTAGTCAAAACTTGACTTTCCGGAAATTCAATTTTCGTCTGAGATTTCACCTGACGAAGAAAAAGTCCCTGAGCACAAGAATGTGTCAAGCGGTGGAAACCAGTTTTGGTGGCTGGCGATGAGGCTTGTTTACAGAGACTGCAAAGAGCGGAGTTTTTTTTTTTTTTTTTTTTAATTTTTTGTATCTTTCATTTGCTTCATTTTTTTTTTTTATCATTTTATTCCTCACGCTTTGTGCGATTATTTATTTTCTACTGTGGTTTTCTACAGGTTCTCTCAAGCATCGAGAGTACCAGTGAATTGCTGTATACCCAAGCGACAGTTGGAACGTTGATTGTTTTTACTGTTCGTGCTGGACCAGTTGATCATTTGAAATCTGTGGTCTCGGTTTCTCAGCTGATCATCTGAAATCAATTGGCGTTTGTTTCTCATCTGATCATTTGAAATCTGTTGCTGTTGTTTGCTTTCTCAGCTGCTGGTTCGCAGAATATTTTGCCTGATTACTTTAGAAGGGACACTCTATAAGAGACACTCTACAAAGGACACTTTATAAAGGACACTCTATACAGGTGTGGCCATAGTGGGTTTCGCAGAAGTCAGTTGCAACAACTGTATATATTAACCTCTTGTGCGCAGTGAAAAACATCAGGGCACTTTTAGTTTTTGTCTGTGTTTGTTTGCTGTGGCACTTGGTGCTCCTCCACTTAGTTAACGCAGTCAGCAAAGCTTACTACTCATCAGCTCTTACCCCCAGAGCATATCCGCTGCACATCAGATTCATCAACTGAGGTGATTAACATATCCATATACGCTTGCCATAATACCTTCAATTGGTACGGCATTTACGCATCTACAGAGCAAGGCATCTTTTGGATTGTATAATTTGTGGTTCGGTGACAACCACTTGTGTTGTTCCCTCCAATTTCTCCGCTTCCAGATAACCCATTGGCTTACTTCTGCATTGTTCATCAACATGACAGAATTGGAAGTAGTACTCGACGAAATATTCAAGCATTTGCAGGACCCAGACAGTATGGTTGTCAAACGCACACTGCAGGATATAGACACGTTGCTCTACGAGATGTGCAAGGCCGCCAACCCTAACAATCGAACACGCCGAGAAACGGCTCCTAGCACCGAGAATTCAAGTGACAAGTCCAATAAGTCGTCTCCCTCTAGACGCCCTTCTCCATCTAGTGGTTCTTCGCCATCCCGTTCGAGCAGGTCTTCTCCCTCTCGATCCACATTAAATCTACAGGGTGTCACTAGAAAATGGAAGATCCCCACAGAGAATGATCCTGTCTTCGGAGAGTACGTCTCCCTGCAGAACACGTTCAAATACAATATGGCAGATCAATTGATAGCGTACCTCCAAACTGCACGTGTTGGCGACACTCACCAACCACCAGAAAATGTATCTCTTGCCTTGAAGAATCTCCAGGGTTGTCTCTTAATTCATCCACCATCGAGAGATCTTTTCAATAGGCGCCGCAACATGAAGATGCTTCTAGATTTCTTAGATCCGCAGGTTGATCCAGAGATTCTTATTTCCTGTGTCCCTACATTGGTGAGCTGCCTAGTAAGAAATGTCGGGAACCTGCGACTCTTCGAAGAGTTTGATGGTCCTAAAATTGTGTGCAACTTGTTGAAGGTGAAGGAGCCTGATGGACAGCAGGCACGGAGCAGTTGGAAGGAGATACAGGTGAAAGTGCTAGAATTCCTCTTTTTCTATCTTATACCCGAGACCCGTGCTGGAGAAAACCATTTAGGAAAGGATGGAATTCTCAGAAGGTGCATGGACAGCAAGGTGAGCATTCTAGAAAAGTACTTGAACAAGGAGGTTACGCAGGGGCTTGTGAAGGAGCTCGAAGAAAGTAAGCCTTTTGGAAAAATGAATATTGAGTGGTAAAAGGAGCCAAGCAGAGAATTGGGTAATTCTAAAAGCACCGAGCTTTCAGAGATTGCTCAGAGACATCTCATTTAATGGGTCATAAATTCATAAAGGGAATTGGTTTATAGACAAATGGAAAATGGGCTACGATGCACAATACTATTTTTTTTTTTTTTTTTTTGATGTAGGGCGTTGCATGCTGGAGGTAAATGTCATGGTAAAAGGCGGAAAACAGATAGAAGATATTAGGGTTGGCATTGGGGTAGCTATAGAGGAAAGGAGTAGTGTTCACCCTTGAGAGCCTGCGAGGTAACCAGAGCTAGCAATGAATTCTAATTGTGTTTCATTTCTTTACTGACTCGGAGATATGTTTTCCAACTACAAATGCTCGTTATCAACTCTAAGTGTAATCGGCCATTGAGCCATTGACTTTCACTCTACTTTGCAACTACATCAACTTGCTTCCGACGAGCACTGACTTGGCTACGGCGCCTATCACTTCTGGTGCGCTCATCATTACCGGGAACTTGATTACTTAATCTTCGCACCTCGAATTGCTGGCGGCTATGCAGAAATTATTGGTGGTTCCGGGCCTTGTGACCAACCACCATTCTGCCCGAGTTGCAAACACAACAAAGGAGGCATGGCTAGAAACCGTTCAGTGAAACTCCAACGTTAGGGTGCAGGAATTTCAATGCCCGGTATGGCGTCATGACCAATTCCCTCGTGGTCACAATATACTTTGTTTCCCGTGGCGTACTCAGCTCCATGTGATGAAGCTGTGCTGTGCAGCTGCTCGCTCCCGTGTGTAGCTACTCGCTCCCGTGTGTAGCTTTCACCGCTCCGGGACTCCGCACTTTTTCGCAAAGCTTTTTTACCCCGAGGCATTGCTGCGCATGGTGGGTGTAGCCATCGCCGAACCACGGAGCTAGCTGACACACGGCAACAGCGAAATCGGATTCGACCTCGGGAAGCCGCTACTGCCTGTGGAAAAGGCATGTTGCACTGACTGAGCCCGCATCAGAAGCTCAGAACTCCAGATGTTCTTTGAAGCAACATCCAAGGAACTATAATTAAACCCCCCGCCCCCCTACCCCAAAATGCTGCAACAATGCTCATCTCATTTAACTGTCTCTCCGCAAATTATCTCCCCAGCCGACCTACCGCACGTTACCGCACGGCCCCGGTACCGCGCGATGCAGCCACCACCCGTCTCTCGGGGAAAGCATGCATCACCCCAGGTAGTACGGGAGTGGTAGACAAGTAAGTGCCAGATCGGCTCCCGCAGTTTTGCACACCTCAGTATTGTCAGAGTCTGAAATCGGTTGTTTGGCCTTTTCGATAAATTTTCTTTTTTTTTTTTTTTCTTATTTTTCTTTTTCCGTTCCTACGAGCCTGCATCTTTTCTCTTTTTCCTCCTTTTCGTTCTTCACCTATATTTCTACCTTGTGATCAGCTTTCTTCTGTTTTTCTTTGGACTGGATATAGAACACCGTATCAATACTCTCAAGTTCGTCTATTGATATTCTTTTTCTCCAACTCCATCACTACAGCATTGTCTATATAGAGCAACTACTACACAAGAGGATGTTTTCTCAATTGGGCAGAAGAAGTTTACAGATTTCTGGAGCTTTAAGAAGAAACATGGCAACAGCAATCAACGAACCAGTCCTTCCAAAGAAGTATGGCGGCCGTTTCACCGTCACCTTGATCCCCGGCGATGGTATCGGTAAGGAGATTACTGATTCCGTCAGAACCATTTTCAAGGCCGAGAACGTGCCTGTCGACTTCGAGACCATCGAGATGTCCGGATTGGAGGGCCAGACCAAGATCGACGAGGCTGTTCGTTCTTTGAAGAGAAACAAGATCGGCCTTAAGGGTATCACGTACACTCCTACCGATCCATTCCACAAATCGCTTAATGTCGCCTTGAGAAAGGAGTTGGACATTTATGCCTCTCTAGTTTTGATCAAGAACGTGCCTGGTGTCGCCTCCAAGATGAAGAACGTCGACTTTGTTCTGGTCAGAGAGAACACCGAGGCAGAGTACTCTGGTTTGGAGCACCAGTCTGTTCCTGGCGTTGTTGAATCTTTGAAGATCATCACCAGATACAAGACCGAGAGAATCGCCAGATTTGCCTTCGATTTCGCCAAGAAGAACAACAGACACCTGGTCACGGCCATCCACAAGGCCAACATCATGAAGTTGGGAGATGGTTTGTTCAGAAGAACCATCAAGGAGATCGGCGCAGCCGAGTATCCTGACATTGAGGTCAAGGACATGATTGTCGATAACGCTTCCATGCAGGCTGTTTCCCGTCCTCAGCAGTTCGACGTTATGGTCACCCCTAACATGTACGGTGCCATCTTGTCCAACATTGGTGCTGCCCTTATCGGAGGCCCAGGTTTGGTTCCAGGTGCTAACTTCGGTAGAGAATACGCTGTCTTTGAGCCAGGTTGCAGACACGTTGGTTTAGACATCAAGGGTAAGAACGAGGCCAACCCAACCGCTATGATTCTTTCTGCCACCATGATGTTGAGACATCTTGGTCTCGAGGAGTACGCTGAGAAGATTAGCAAGGCCACTCACGAGGTTCTGGCTGAGGGAAAGACCACAACCAGAGATGTTGGCGGTCACTCCACAACCACCGAATTCACTGAAGCTATCGTTGAGAAGTTGAAGACTTTGTAAAGAAGATAACACTACAGCTTGATTGGAGTTTTTTATATGTTAGAGCATTATCTTGACGAGTCGCTGCTTTTGATGATATAGGATTCATTATTTAAGAAATGTAAGAAAAAGATGAACAATCGAGGTAGGAGTAATGGCCGGGCAAAGAAGCCTATCACACTTAAGTTATAGAGCCGGATGATGATCTTCATATGTCGATTGGGCCAGGAGCCTGGATTGACGGCAAGCAATTGGCTGATTTTAGCTTAGTTGAGATAAAGTCTGGGATACATGCCAGCACAGTGACCCACTACCAAACACAACTCGCCATATACCTTCATGAAATTCACTAGCTAGCCTCCAGCAGGTTCAGGCTTGTTCTTCATGCAAGTCTATACTTTAACTGATCCTGTTAGTATTTAATTTGGGATTTTGTGGCTTATTGGCATGACTATTCCCTAGCCTTGACCAATACAAGCTGACTGGAGTACTCTTGGTAGAGCCATCTTACAAGTAATGGCCATAGCAGGCAACCTTAAGTTCCATAAATAGTTTTCTAGTGTAGGCTTCCTTTACGGATGTTTGTACTTCATCGGTATTGCTCCTTACTTCCTGTTGTTCATATCCATTTGTGAATTTCTCAGTGTACTTACCTGTTCAGAGAGCCCCCTACTAAATATCCAGTGTCAAAGCACCTTTGACGATCTACCAATAACCTTGCACTACAAACCATTTCCTCTGAAATCATACTATACCTTTCAAAAATAAAAAAGTCTCAGATTTCTTCTGGATGATGGTTTTTGTCTGCCCCTGCTCCCGGCTACCATTTCTATATCAATCTTCAATTACCCTACACTTCCCGTCATTTCGGCAACTACCTCACCAGATATTTCTTTGCTGACACTTTTCATTTCACCCATACACGTTTGCATGACTACAACTATCTTGATATTTGTCACTAACCACTGTTTTTATTCTACACTAATCCACGTCTTTGGGCTTCCACCTCTTAGCTGAGTTACGTTTTTCCAGTCCTTTTGCGGCTGTGCCAATTGCCCTTATCGCGCGACAGATAATTCTAGCTTTCCTAGTTTCTATTTCTTGATGCATAACAACTTGTTGCGACTTCTTTTTTTTTTCATACCTAAAAATTGACTTGGCTTTTTGTAGTGCATTGTTAGTTTTCTTATCATGTCATCTAATCCGCTTTGCTCGGTAGATTTCTACCTGAGTCTCAAGAGGAACCAGTTTAAAACTCCAATTGAGATTGCCAAGAAGAACTTCAAGAACATCCAGAGATTGATAGAGAAGGAGAACCACTTGATTGAAAAGAATTTGAGTTCTTTAAAAAATGCTGACTTAGATAAAAAGCTCAAGATGAAAGTGCTCAACAAGCTGATCCAGAACCATGAGAACTTCAACAAGAAAATGAAGCACAGACTCAATCAGCACAACGAGTTCGTACAGCGGCTTGTCGCCCGCTTGGAAAGGTTAAAGCAGATGCAGACCATAGAAGAAGAGTGCAAGGTTGGTCAGGATGTTCGTAACTTCAATGAGGCTGCCATTAAGTTCTATAAGGATGAGATTAACTTGATTATCATTGAGTATCTTCTAGAGACGTCCAAGAACAACCCCACCTCGAACCAGGGCATACAGGAAAATCCAGGGTTGAAATTGGCCAAGAATTTAAAGTTATCGGCGCTTATCGACTCGGATGTCATTCTACAGGGCTTGATCATCTACAATGAGATCAAGTTTAAGCGAAACTTGAAGTTGCTCTTGGCCTGGTGCTCGGAGAACAAAAAAAGTTTGAAAGTTATTAGAGAAGACTCTCAGAACCACCAGAATCTCGAGTTCGAAACTTACTTCCAGGAGTTCATTGAGAAGATCAAAGCGAACGAGCTGTTCGATGCTTTTGAGGTGGCAGGAAAGTTTTTAATAAACTATACCGAAGATGGCGCAGGAAACCAGGAGAACAACTTCAAGGAAATGACTCTAGGTGCAACTTTAGTCTGGTGGAACAAGGTGAAAGCGGATAACCTTCAACTATTTACTCAACCTCTAAAACCCAATGCAATGGATTACTACGATAGCAGTACACAGAGCGTTCACTCGATCCAGCAGAACATAATGCCATACGAGGAGCTACTCAATGATATAAAGTGGACCCATTTGGCTGATTTTTTCCTCTACAACTTCAATTCCCTGTACGGAATTCCTCAGCAATCTCCAATATTAACTCTTCTTGAAATTGGAGGTTCTACACTTAAGACTAAATCGTGCACAAAGGCAGATCATTTCTCTTCCGAACCTCCCGAAATCAACTTTGATGCCTACTCTACCACATACAAAGTCGACACTCTAAAGACAGAATGTCCGATTTGCTCTTTAGACCTTCATGAATTGACTGAGATTCTCCCTTACTCACACCAGGTTAAATCAAACATCTACGGAAACCCTGTCATGTTGCCTAACGGAAATATCTTCCAGGCAGATAAACTTTTAGCATTCAATTCCAGATCAAAGTCCAATAAAGAAAACAATCCATTCGATATATCTGTCATTCCAGATTATGACTTTGATAATTGGAGGTCCATTTATGCAAATACATCCATCAAAGATCCTCTTTCAGGGGATATCTTCACTGTTAGAGATCTCGTTAAGGTTTTCCCAACTTGAGAGAAGCTTTTTGTGTACGTAAGCCGTTCTCTCGGTGAGCGGCTCCCCCCTTATCGCACCTGGATATTTTTTTTTTTTTTTTTTTTTTCGAATATTCCACTTTGCTAGTGAGCTTGGCGATATGGGTCGAAAAGGAAAGCTAGCTACCGCTTTAGCTAGGTACAAAAATGAAACCAAAAGAAAGCGGCGCAAAGTTCAGAGCCATGGAGAAAAGCCAAAGGAGGTAAAGTCCGAGGACTCTTCCTACCAGAGTACCTTCATTCCATTCAATCTTTCCACCAGAATGCTTTTAGTCGGAGAAGGTGACTTCTCTTTTGCCTTAAGCATTGTTACGGAGGGTTTTATTGAGCCCGAAAACTTGATTGCTACTTCGTATGATACTTTGGAGCAGCTTTTGGCGAAATACCCAAAACTAGCTGAGAGTAACGTTAAAGAGCTAGAGCGGAGAGGTGTGAAAATCTATCATGGAATCGATGCTACAAATCTAATAGAAAGCCTCAGGTTAAGTAGGAATCCCAAAAAGGTTAATCGGAATCGGGAGCGTTTGGGGTGTTTAGATATCAGTCTGATAATGTTCAACTTTCCACATACCGGTAAGGGAATTAAGGATCAGGATCGTAATATACGTTCGCAACAGCTTCTCCTGACGGGCTTTTTCAATTCATGCAAGGATCTGTTTACCTTATTACAGCGCAATCGAAAGGGCTTGGGGCAGCCTGATAAAACGAATTCAAACTTAATTGCGGTGTCTGTATTTTGTGGACAACCGTATGATTCTTGGCAGATAAAGGCACTCGCTAGAAGCTCAATTAGCTACAGTGTTCAGCGTAGTGGAAACTTTGATTGGGGTATGTTCAAGGGCTATCATCACAGAAAAACCATAGGCATGGGAGAGACTACTAAAGTTGCAAGTGAAAGAAAGGCTAGACTATATCTATTTGAACCGTGGGAACAAACGAAAAGGTCAAGAAAAAGGAAGCGTGATGAAAGCGATGACAGTGATGACAGTAATTAATAATTTTGTATAATAACCTCATCCATATTAATAATAAGGAAAACAGAATATCCTGAGTAATACCACATAGTACGAGGAGAGTTTATGTATATATATTATGACAATTGTGACAATTGTTTTGTTGTGACTCCATTCTTTCTACGGAAGAATCTCATCGTTGAAGGTATAGGTTTTGGTCATTGTAGGAGAACAGTACAGTCGAGTATTAATCACAGTTGTATGTATAATAATTTATTAGCAGATTTGAGCTTCTAACTGCTTTTTTTAAATTTTTGTTTCAGGGCTTGTAAGAATGGTATCCACCGTCGTTTGGCTTTTGCAAATTGAAATATGAGGAAAGTTTTTTTTTGCCACTTATCGAATTTTTGGCAAATGAACTTTCCGGCTTTAGAGTTCCTATTTGTGCATTATAGTTATATTCATCCGCCGTACGAGTTATTCTAAACAGAGTTTTAAATATATTATAGTAGCACACAAACTATAGTGAAAGAAATAGTCTATATACGAAGGCCAATCGATATTGAGGTGGAGAAAGAAGAACAAAGCAAAAAAAAATACTCAGTAGAGATTCGTATTATAGTGAAAAGATATTTAGGAAATTCTTATATTTAACCTGAAAATGACTTAGCTGGCATTTGGTAGCAGGGCCGAGATTTGGTGCTCTTATGTTGCAGATGGAAAATAATCTAGCTAAACCATGAGGAGAAGACAATATGAGATTTTTTTCACCCAAAACATTCTAAGCCGGCCAAAGTGCAAGATTTACAAGTAGACAGAGACCACACCTAGCCAGGATTTAAATTGTCGTAAGCAAGCATTTCTGCAACCTCAGTCTCCTAATCATACGACAACAATATATCCGGCAGAGCATAATTTTTTTTTCTTTTTCAAGTACAGGACGCTTCCGTCACATGTCTTCACAACCTTACTTCCAACAACAAACAAACTTCTTCAGTGTAAGTCCATACTGTCTCTCATTATCTCGTTAACTTCTTATCACAGAATTACTTGGGCTGTGATTCCTCGTCTGATAAGCGCTCTGCTCCAACTGCGCGCTCAAAATAAAATAAAATGAAATGCTATGAGAATCCAGCAGCTAAGCTAAAGAGATTATTTATTATCAGTTGCTTTTGGGTGGCCACGATCCATCATGCTTCCACTGCATCATGACAAACTTCCAGAGCCAGGGCTACTTAGGGAACTGGAAAAAAGAGAGAAAGCTTTTTGGAAATACCACATTTTAAGCCTGGGGCCAGGGTTGCTCTATATGACGACTAATCCTGATAACAAGCACAGTGCTTGCCGGCATGCTCCTGGATACTTTATCCAGATAATCTACACTGCAAGAGAATCATTGAAACTGGTATTCAGGCAGCAGCGGTTTGGAGATGACGAAAACTATGCACCTTTTGTCATTGGAGAGCAGAATGGCCAGTATACCGTTACATACTACGACCAAGAGTATTCAAAATCCGGTGAAATAGTAACAAGTATGGACAAGAACAACCGGCATAGCTATAGAACCGGATTGCAGAGGATCAATAATGATACTCCTTTCTATGGTGAAGATATAAGAATTCGAAAGGGTTACAAGGTGTCGAATGTTTGCAACGACCACCTCATGGTCTGCGAGCTCAAGAAAAGCAAGCTTTTTACCTTTCCGGCCAGGGGACGTATTTACTTCTGTGATACGAGGTATTCGGCCACCAAATGGAGCGATTCTGTGGTTGCAATGTTTCGACCCGACAGCCGTGCAGGAGGTGCCATTGCTCAGATTAAGAAGATGGCCAGGGACGTCGACGAAGAACAGGTAATTTCATACATGCACAACGGAAAACGCGAGAAGGAGACTTTCTATCGGGCACAGGATGGCCTTTTCGACTCGTTTCCACCGGATGATTCCACAAATCGGTTCAAAATAGGCTGGCTAACCTTATATGACCAGCGGCAACGGTTTTCGTCTGAAGATCCTGCTCTCAACTGGGAATTGGTAATTGCCTCGACAGTCTACTTTGGAATCCAAGAACAGCTTAGAAAGTTGCTCATGGGATACGGGATCGGTGAGTGAGAAAGAACCGAAAACAACGATAGTTACCGCAGATGAACGGACACTGGCCATATAAGAAAATCCCGGCCATCGCCGTTATTTTACACATTTTTTTTTAGTTTTAAGTACGCCGATTGAAGCGTGTAGGTGGCTATTAGTCGTGATCGTTCCAAGCAGGAAAGTCGAAGAGTGGTCGCTTGCGCTATGTACTTGATCAATGCAATTTTGCCGCTGAAAAGATATATTGGATCACTAAAAACATGCTCATTGATATGTAATGTCTCTGATTAGAAGGTAATCACAGGAATTATCCATTACAACGGTAATTCATTTTACGGCTTATGGTCTGCCTCATTTTTCATTCCACTATTTCTGCGCGCTTACTTAGTGTCTTCTCTGCCAACATAACATATCTTTCACATTCTGATGTCTGCACGATGGTTGCAAAACAGGTACTGGTTATCTATTCCAGTCATTCCGGAACAAGTAAAACTCTAGCAGAAGATCTTGGGAATACTCTCAAAACCGATTTTGGTCCTCTTCTACAATGTCAAGTGGAAAACATAAACCAGATAAAAAAATTAGACGATCTGAAAAACTGCGATCTCGTAGTGTTCTTCATCAGTTCATACGGAGACGGCGAGCAGTGTGAAGATGGCATCGACTTTTACGAATCTCTGAAAGAGCTTTCTGATGATTCTGCTTTAGGTGTCACATACTGTCTTTTTGGATGTGGAAGTTCATTGTACGATAGATACCAGAATGCTGCCATCGAGTTTGAAACCGAGTTGAAGAGAATCGGGATGAGAAATGTGGAAGTAAACATCGGTATGGGTGATGATGGTAAAAACTCGTTATTTGATGACTACTCTCAATGGAAGCTTGACCTCATCCCCAAAATAGCCAGCTTGATAAGCCTAGAGTACCGAGAATCAAAATCATTCAGACCAGCTTTCCAAATTCTGCCAACCACAGAGGAAGTGAAGGCGGATTATGCAAACAGACCACCTTACCATGAAGAGAACCCATTTCTGGCAACCATCACATTGAAGCAGATCAATAGTGAACATTCACACAATGTACTCCATGGAGACATCCAATTACCTCAAAGCTCAGGTCTTCGGTACTCGACCGGCGACCATGTTGGAATCTATCCAAGAAACAGTCAAAAAGATGTCAAAGATTTCTTGCAACTTTTTGGGTTTGAAAAATGTTGCTCTTGTGCGATCAAAATTGCACCTATACATCATGTTTCATATAAACTATGGTTTCCCGCCGTATGTACGTACTATTCGATGGCAGAGAGATACTTGGAAATAAACAAACCACTTAGCCGACAACTTGTACGGGAAATAGCAAGCAACTTCGCCCACAGTGATGAAGAAAGATCGAAACTGATGAATCTGACGGTAGACGTGTCGACGTTCGATACGGAGGTTGTCTGCCGTCGTCTTACCCTAACAAAACTGCTTTTTCAGTTCAACAATGATTGGAGTAACATTCCATTCTCCTACTTATTGGAGAGATTAGGCCCTTTGAAACCTAGAATATACTCAATTTCGTCTTCCAGTTTGACCGAGCCGGAAACAGTAAGCATCACTGCAAGACTGGTAGAATCTGAAGGATTCATGGGAGTGATGTCAGGGGAGTTGAAAACGATCGTGAATGCGGACTTGGCTTCTAAAGTGCCGGCGTATTTGGAGGTCAGTAGGTTCAGGCTTCCCCGGAATCTATCAAAACCGATGATCTTTGTATGTGCGGGCGTCGGTGTTGCACCATTCAGGGGGTTCATCAGAGACATAATAGCCAGAAAAGCAGCAGTTGTCAAAATATACATGTACTATGGCATGAGAAGCTCTAAGACGGACTACCTCTATGAGGCCGAATGGAAGAAATACAGGGATAAACTCAATGGTACTTTTGATTTGCAGCTTGCAGAATCAAGAGACGGAAGTCATCAGTACGTTCAAGATCTACTTCTAAAAGACAAGGAGATGATAGGAGAGCTTTTGACAAGCAAGGGAGCCTACTTTTACGTCTGTGGGGATGCAGGAGGAATGGCCAAGGAGGTCAAGAAGGTCCTCGGAGATATCTTGGGAGCTGTCAAGGGGGGATTAAAAGAAGGGGACAAGTATTTGAGGTTTATGAAGTCCTTGGGACGTTTCAAGGAAGATGTCTGGTAGAGAGAAACAAGAAATTCGATGACATAGATACGGGACGTTTGTAAAAAGTTACATAGTTAGCATGGTAGCATACACAAAATAGAAATAGAGCTACTGGGGTCAGCACCTACACTGAACAAGTGGATGCGGTAACTGGATGCGATAGATCTCATCAGTCTGATTCTTACTATGCATTTGCCCGATCAACGGTGCAGTATTTCCGACCGGATTAATGTAGCAGCAATTGAAGTTTATCCGACATCTTCAAGGACCTCCTCAGTTATTGTACACACGCAGTGGAAACCTATCATCCAGAGTAGAGAACTGCTCCCCGCATAGAGCAAACCTCTTTTGGCAAAAACAGCGAGCGCAACGTTTTTGCGGTATGCCCAGTCAGGTAATAATATACGGCAGCAGGTAGCAGCGGAAGTGCCTAGTGATTTCGGGCAAATCTATTAATTTTTCAGAGACATATACGTCAGAATCATTTTCTACAGAAACGAGTTCCATATTCAACTACTACAATTTTGATGCAGTGGTAGGGGCCTTTGTGGTCTCCATCGGTCCAGAGGTCTGGTTCACCGAGACCTTGCGAAGTGAGCAGATTTTGCTCTACAAAAGGAAACTGTGGTAGCTGCCCACGCGACCTGGTAGCTCATGTGGCTGGTGCGATAAGCTGATGGCCGAAAGAAGCGAGGTCCAGGGTCGCAGTGGATAATTCGTCGAAGACAGTGTGCAGGGAAAAGAAATGCGGCAGCAAAATTGTAAGGGAGGCTTTCAACCAGTAGACTGTATGGTAATACTACAGACATTCGAATGTGGTGAGTATGACGCAGGAGAGAAAATGCCCAAAAAGGAAACTGTGGTAGCCGATGCTGGGCCCGGTATAGTGTGTCGGGGTGGGTGCGATGGGCGAAGGGGTCCCTGGCAGCAGAGACGAGACCCGGCGCAGAAAGGTGCGTAGAGGCTGTGTGTATGCGGGGTGTTGTATACGTACTTGGCACTGTGCAATCACCAAGCCGGGACCGGACACCCAGCAAGTAAAGAAGAACTAAACACTATTGCAAATAACCAATAGTATCCGACACAAGCAATACTTTTTTTTCTCTTGCCTGTAGGAAAAAAAAGCTGTGTAATGTAATGTATACACCATGCCTACCATCTTCGGTATACAGGTGGCTTCAGCGTGGAAAACCGCTGTGGCATTCTTCGGTCAAAAATTTTCCGTTTTCTCGCAAAGATTCCGGCCAGCAATATATACTGACTGCTAGATTAATTCACCGGTGGGTCCATATTATACCCAGAAGCCCCCAGCAGCAGCGGCTTGGCTCCACCAGGAATTTCGCGACCACTCAACCTCCCAAGCCCGAATCTGCCCGCTATACCCACAGTGCTGTGCCCGATATCTCTCGCTGGTGCGTGGTGGCACAACAATCGACTCTCCTGTTGTGCGGTGCGCGGTGGCTGAAAAAAAGAAAAATTCAAATAAAAAAAAAAGCAAATAAAAATCAGATAAAATGAAATAAAATAAAATAAAATAAAATAAAAATCCGTTGCAGAGAAACCCGCTGCTCAGCTGCAAAAGTACGCTCTGCTTTTCCTTCTTTCACGATCCTTCCAGACCAGTCATGTCATTTTCCTCGGCGTCGTCACTCCCTCTATCAAGGCAATCCTCGGAGTTCTCGATTCAAATCCCCGATGACTCTTCCCCGCTTCTTGACAATGCGCTCAAGTCGGTCGACCTGATACTCTCCAACCAGACCAAGGCGTTGTCGTATCTCACAGCACAGTACCGCAAGTCGAGGTGGTCTCGCAGTCAGATGAAGACATCTCTCCGTATCCTGAACAACTGCCTGAACTTGGGTGGCAAAATCGTGCTCTCGGGAATGGGAAAGTCGTATAAAATCGCCTCCAAGACGGTGGCCACACTGAACTCCCTGAGTATCGACTCTGCCTTGTTGCACCCCACAGAGGCGCTCCACGGGGACTTGGGAATGATCAGAGAAGACCACAACGACGCCGTGATTATCATCTCGGCGTCCGGAAACACCGCCGAGTTGACTGCCCTCCTACAGTACATTCCGCTGACTGTCCCGGTGATCTTGATGTCGTGCACTAAGAAGAGCACTCTATCGCAGAACCCGCGTGTGTGCTCCATGATCTACGCAGAGCTACCGCGCAGGCTCTCGGAGAAAAACCTCTATGGCCTCAGTGCACCCACCATCTCCACCACGCTATGCTTGACCATCTTGGATGCAGTATCGGTGGCATTGAGTGAGCTTCATATCAGTGACTCAGGCGTGAGAAAGCAGAAATTTGGTGACAAGCACCCTGGTGGTGCCATCGGGCTTGAGACGCTGAGAGAGAGAACCACACTTTTTCACAGCCTCAAGGCCCAGGCCAGCACGTTTTCTGCCGAGTCCAACAGCTCCAGCGGGGACCTATCCTCTTCGAAGCTGCCTGAACCCAATGCCAATGCAAACACCAATACAAACACTTCCGACACCTCCAGCTCGATTCTGGAGAAGGAAGAGGAGGCAGCGGAGCAAGAAGCTGCCGAAGATATGGACGTCCAGGATGACTCTGCATTGCAGGTCAAGGATTTGGTGCTTTTGAACAAGATCAAAAACTCTTCATCCAAGCTACAGATCGCCAGCCTTCCCATTGATGAATTTGAGTTCACCAAGTTGATCATCATGTATGACTACCTCTTGGTCCGGCACAATCCCGAAGATGACAACTGCCAGGTTTTGGATTGTAAGTTGTCACAAAGCATCTATAGAACATGCAAGTCGCAGGAGGATCCGTGGTG
The DNA here is from genome assembly GCA_030565225.1 of Allodekkera sacchari. NCBI lineage: Eukaryota > Fungi > Ascomycota > Pichiomycetes > Pichiales > Pichiaceae > Allodekkera > Allodekkera sacchari. The sequence goes on from JAJMBG010000008.1 coordinate 155,029, forward strand.
TGAGATTGCATGGAAGATCGAGCAGAGTATGCAGGGCGTGTCAATTTGAGCAGCAGCAGGACTGGATTCTCCAGCTGATTTAGAGGCTTGGAACAATCAAAGTAAGGCAAAAAGAAAAGGACATTACTTGTGTTAAGAGATTACAAGGATAGAAACATTATAGAATGCTGCATCCAGAACGCAGTGGTAAATACACATATGATGACCGATGTGCTGCCGCCGCCGCTGGGCCTGAACCTCAGGGCTAAAAGCATTGTCGAAACACTGTACTTCTATCATTTTACGGAACCCCCCGCCTGAAAAGGGTGTATCAGTATTATACTGTGGGACCCACCACCAAAAATAGAGACGCTAATCTGATGCCAGTATTGCCTGGTATTACATTACAGCTGCTGATCAAAATAAGGGTTTGAATAACTACTACTTGTTTGCATTATATAGGGACATTGGATTTACAGGAATGTAGGAGCGATGCAAGCTGGGAATCACTCATTCGTAGATGGCAGGATGCAGGTTTCATCGTGCAATGTGCACGCAAAAGTTTCGGCACACTGGTTTGGGAAACCGGAAAAATGTCTGGTCACTCTTCCGGCACCATATACTCTAGCAACCAGCATTCTCATTTGACACTTCACAAATTAAGCAGTGGTGCAGAGGCTATTAAGCAGTGGTGCAGAGGCTATTAGGTTACAGATCACGAGCCTGTAGGGAAATTTTTGCATCTGACAGCGAACTAACTGCAACATGGCTAAGTGGATTAAGCGCGCTAGCATGAAGTGAAGCGTAGAAAGACAGCTCGTCCCCAAGCCTAATGGCTGCCTAAGCGCAAGAGCACATTACTAACTTGGGCATTAAACGAACTAGGGCACTTCCTAGCAGGGCTATTCAGCTACATACACTGTCCGCACCACAGCACAACATTTCTGCTCTTGCATATACCGGGAACACCGCTTATCCGCAAATAGAAGCGGCATTTTCTTCATCAATGCACAGGGCCCGGTGCCGTGCGCAATATGAAACATTCTTCTAGCATTACCAATTGCGTTCCCCTGTGCGTTCCCCTGTGGTAACGTACCCGCCGCGCCCCACACTGCCCTGCCGTACATACATATCTTGGCCGTTGCGTTGTAATGGTCCCGTGCGACTATGACGTCCTGTGCTGCTGTCTGCATGCGTCTGCTTTTGCTGTTTCCGAACCACAGAACCTTTAGTAAACTGCTGTTGCGTGAATCAACACTAGCGATTCTACAAAAACTAATGCAGGTCACCTGCCAACGGAAATCTCTCCTGCACTCTCCTGCACTGCTATCGTCTGTGCTCTTTGGTCTGTCCTTCCGACCCCCAACTAACTAACTATCCCTCGCCTATTTCTTCACCGCCTGCCGCGCTACTCTCCCGGTGGGACTGGGAATTTCACGCCAGCGTGCAGAAAGGGGAATGTCGCCAATATGGGCGCTCCGAAACAAGAAAAACATATGAAACGAACGGCGGAGAAGATTTTTAGTGCGCATTCTTTCCTTACCTCGTCAGGCCAGGCATCTTCCAACGACACATCTATATTCACAGGCTTATCGACAGAAAGCGCAACTGTCAACAAACAGCAACAACAAGAGCGTCTGGCTGAAGGCAAATACGAGCACTGCAGACGTAAACAAACCGACTTGCAATTGAGAAGCCAGCTCGGCAGACTTCACCTCCAAGTTACCAAGAATAGAATCTCAGGCTTTCTTGCGACGAATCACTGCGTGAAACAACACCAACATACGACACGACACAACACAACACAGCACAGCACAGCACAGCACAGCACAGCACAGCACAGCACAGCAGTAAAGACACTGCAAGAACATACTCAGATCTTCTGCCCCTCGTCACTCTATCTACCTGAAAGATCACCTTTGTTGAGCTTCAGCATCGGTTTCTATTCCTTTTTTTTCTCCCCTACCTTTCCATTTTCCACCATACTCTCTTAAGCACTTTTGGGAGAAGTGAAACCACACAATCAGCCAGACAAATTCAAGGAGACTAGTCAAATTGATCAAAGTGATTCTGGTCGCCGCGGCACTTAGCTCCCCTTAAAGAAAACACCGATAACACTCCGCTTAGACACTTGCAGAGATTGTCCACGCTTGTTTGCTCCAATCATACCATATCCAAGCCTCACCGACCCCACGCATCATAAGATGACCTCCCTTTTTAAAAGAAGCTCCAAGGATAAAAAGGATAAGCTTTCCAAGCCTTCCTACCACGGGCTCACATCCTTTGGCTCACTTAGCAGCCTGAATGCTCCCCAGGAAGTCGTCCAGGCCAACCGGTCGTACGTGGCTCAGAATTCCGGCGAGCTTAGCTTTAATAGCGGGGAATTCTTCCATGTTGTTTCTCGGCTGTCCGATGGATACATTGAGATATTAGACCCCATAAGAAACCTGAAAGGACGCGCACCATCCGAGTACTTCAAGTTTTATGAGAAAACACATCAGACTCTGGACAGGCAGTCTCGTTCAACCAGTTCCAGTGCTGGAAGTGTCAGCATTCCTCTTCCTCGCCAGCGGCACTCGTCTTCCGCCTCCAAAAAAGTGGCTCCCTTACCATCACTGTACGGAATTGCTCTTTACGATTTCCATGCCGAACGGCCAGATGAGCTGACCGTCTCTGCTGGAGATAGCATAATCCTCTGTGCACATCATCAGTATGAATGGTATATCGGAAAGTTTTTGAACAAAATAGGTGAACCAGGTCTCATCCCCATCTCCTACGTCCAGCTATATGATATAAATGGTAAGATCCCGCTTAGAGAACCGGCACGTTCTGTGATCGATAGGGAGCGGCTTCCAACAGTTGAGGAGTGGAAGGCTATTAAAAACAGACACAAGGCCAGTGTGCGCCCAGTTGGCCCTGCGGCTGCAGTGTCCTCCTCTTCGACCTCTACAGTGATGAACGCTAACTCAGGGGCGTTTGGCTTCAATACTACTGGCAACAGCTATGCTACTTCTAGAGGTTCATCCAGAACCGGATCTGGATTCGGAGTTCCACTTTGGACAAATCGTTCCTCTCTGGCAGAAGGTAAGGAACTCACCGATATTTATGCGACAGACGTTCGCATCCAGGACTTTTCATCTACCAACAGTAAGTTCTGGTATCTGATAGTGGTAACTCTTTCGAGCGGAGAAACTAGAGCATTATGTAGATATTATGATGATTTCTTCAATTTTCATCAGAAGCTGCTTAGCGCATTTCCGAAGGAAGGCGGAAAAATGGATACTAAAGATAAGAAGACGCGCATTATACCATTCATTCCTGGCCCATTAATGGAGGTTAACGAGAACTTGTGTCAACGCAGGCTGGCGGACTTAGATCACTATTTGAAGGCATTGAAAGACTTGCCCGACTACATTTCAAAATCATCCTTAGTGAATTCCTTTTACGATCTCATGGAGGGGGACCAGACTCTAGGCTCAGATGGCACGATTAGTCCTTCATTATCACCAACAAGGCCTCCGCCAAGTATGGTTATTTTGAATAATACAGATTTTGGCTGGCCTCATAGTCATGAATTTCTTGCTGGCGAGTCTCGGGGATTTTCAACCACAGAGTCTCCATCTGCAAGATCATCCAAACCATTAGATGGAGAGCTATTGTCATCTCGGAAGCCGTCAGCGGCAAACTCAGAACAGGCCAATACAGTGTCACATAAATTGAAGTTAAAATTTTATTATAAGGATGACATTTTTGCAATTGCAGTCCACAACCACATAAAATTAGGAGAGTTGAAGGAACTCGTGGTCCCAAGAATTGATGAGTGTGATGAACCAGGAATTTCAAGCAGGATACTGATCATCCCAAAGAATTCGAGTAATACCGACCAATTCACGTACAAAGCAAAAGATGCTTTGAAAGTGGATTCAGATTTGTGGAACTGTTCGAATTTCGTTGATAAAGGCAAGTTTCTCGTTATCGTGTGATAATAAATAGACCTCGTCAGATTAGGAAGGACTAACACCAAAAGATCTCCTGTCATATGACTACGAGTTTTAATCTAAGCCGCTAAATGCGGCATCGCTAATCCCATTTACCAAGGAGTATATATATAGGAAAGTAAATATTATGTACAGTAAACATTAATGCGATTCTATTTTTGGTTAATTTTTTCTTGAAATGTATTGCTCTGATTTTCTTTGGCCATCTGAGATTCCTTAAACTTCTTTTCCCGATTAACTGCCTTGGCACTATAAGCTCTGAGAATTCGCTGATGGAAGGATGCTTTTTCATCTTTATAAAGTGCCTTACCCTGTTTTATCGTTTCGATGTCCGTGTACAAAAAAGAAACATTTGCGATTCTACGAGTAGTAGCAAAATACTCGTCCTTAATCATCTTTGAATCCTTATATTCTGAGATGGTGTATTTGGTGGACCATTTTGCGCTAGCATCACCATCAGCAAATCCGATGGGCGGAGTCGGGTAAGGATCTGTGCAGAGTTGTCCATTAAAATAATGCTCAGCTGATATGGAATACATCAAAGTCTTTTCAGAATTGGAAAACATGTTCTTGTTGAGGGACAAGTATTTCTTCTTTTGCTTTCCTCTATTGAGAGCACCCCTCTTTATTTTATCACTGACAAGAACTGGCTCGATGTTATCTTTCTGGAATTCGGAAATAAGGCGAGTTTCTTGAGCAGACGTCTGTTCTGCTAATTCGGAGAGCTGTTGTATTTTCTTGGGACTAATTTCATGGGCAATCACTTCTATGGAATATTTCTCATCGAGGTGTCCAGTATCACGCTTTTTTTTCTTTTTCAACGTAGTAATCAATCTGAAAGCAGAACCATTCATTCTTTTTGTAATTTGATCCAAAAGATCCTGCAATATCTGAACACTTAATCTGAATTCATAATCAGCCATTTTGGAGGATAGCATTTCTCGTCTGTCCTGCCAAGGTAGACCAATATCTGAAACTAACTCCTCCAACTTATCATCTGTCATACAATAGTTTTTTGCCGGCTTGTACTTATGCACTTGGTTCAATTCAGTATTTCCAAAAAAAAAGTTGTCCATTTCGGTCAACGGAAAGTACTGGAATCCCAAAACATTCTTAATGTTATGATATGCGACTAGAATACCATCCATACCACCGATTCTTGCCTGAAGACTATATTTGAACATCGGTATTCGAATCATCTCAAAGATCTCTCGTTCAAAACTTTCGAAAGGACCATTTATTTTAAAAATCGAGTAGTTAGTGGGGTAATAGTCTGTGTGATCCATATCACTACGAATTGCACAAACTGCTCTGGTTTTGAGATCGAAAACTCCGGTGCCAGGAAGATCGATATCCTTAGCGTCCAACTGGGATCTCATTAGGAACTTGCCAACTCTGGCATAATGATAAGCAGACTTTTCTTGAGGGGGAGTATCATGAGATGATCTCAAAAACTTCCTGAATGATTTGTCATCCTTGGTCATCAGCAACTCTAGTACATTACCAAGGCATGAAAGTGTCATCTCACGATCTACCGACCTATCGCTATCCAAAGAGTAAATTGTACGACGCTCTTTTTTAAATTTTGGTTCAACAATCGTTGATGTTGGAAACTTTGAGCTTGGAGACATTTTCGTGAATGCGGGAAAGCTTCTGGATAGAAACGAAGTATCAATGGGTCTATTGTTGCTGAGCATTATATGGAAGTGACGGAAAATCGAAGTTAAGGATGATGTAGAACTAATATACTTGGCTTTTTGAGACCCATCCTGAATAGCTGTTTGTAACAAACGATTATCTTTATTTGGACTTGTGAAAGGGTGGATGTTCTCCAATTTGAAGTCATCAATATTAGGAATGTTATAAACTCCTTCTCTGAAGTTCAGCCTGTTGGTTCTGGGGTCACGGACAAAGTGTACCCCTGGAGAAAAAAGGACAGGTCGAATTTGATCATCAACATCCGGAACATTGTCAATCGGATCTGTGAACATAGGAAGCGAAACATATTTTGGTATGGACAAGTTATCAAAATTCCTTTTCAAAACTTCCTTCGAAGTGCAACCAACAATAAGATTTATGTTATTTTTTAGCTGATCGTAAGTTGAAGAATCATTTTGAGGTTGCCAAAATGAGCAGTGGAAGCTCCTAAACGCTGTTGTAGATCGGAGTCTAAGCATAATTTGCCAGCTCTATCTGTAGGGTTTTCAGTAAGCTTATTTGGCTGAAAAATTCGTGTGGGATTTTTGAATGGTTTGAAAAAAAAAATGGTCTTGGTGAGGAATGAATAATTTAGTTATAGAGTCGACTTTGAATTTCAATCCATTAATTTACATTTTATGATACCCAACTCTACAGCCTTGTGAGAAGAGCAATGCACAACTTCAGGCATAAGAAGATAAATATAGCCGAGATACATACTCTGAAAAGTCAGTATATACCTACTTCCTTGTTAAATGCAGATTTTATATTGGGTATCTAGAAAACTATACTTTTCAATTTAGTCAGAACAAAAACATGCCTGCAAGGAAAGCAAAGATGGTGAAAAAAGTGTCATCCTTCATCATGGCAGCACCTGCCTTTGAGGAAGAAGAAGATGCAGTAGAGCTACTAGAAGCGGCGGTAGAAGTCTTTCCTGAGGACGTAGTCTTGGTAGAGTTATCAGTGACAGTTGTGGAAACGTAATATGCATCTTTACCACATGCTGTCTGAGTTTCTGCATCAAAACCCAAAGGCTCAGGAGAAGTCTTCAAGAAATCGTTAATTCCATCTGGAGATGTCGGAATGGCAATAGAGAAGTTCCAATCTGTTGGGCACTCAGAAATAGAGTTAGATGTAGAGTAACCACCATCACCGGATGGGTTGCTTGTGGAGTTATACTCTTCCTGCAAGTTGGAGAAGTCGGTCAAGGTTGTGACGTTGTCACCGTTGATTTGGACTAATCCGTACTTGGAGGAATCTTGAGTCCACTGGTAGACTAAACCACCGGAAAAAACAGACGACATTTGGGTGGAGTAAATGGATTTAACTTCTGTGAAAGGTCTGCTTCCTGGAACTTTGTTACAACCGTATTCAGAAAGGAAGATAGGAACAGAGTAGCCAGTGTACATTTGAACTTTTTCGGAATAACCAGACACAGTGAATGAAGAGTCACCACACCAGGAGTAGTCATTAACGCCAAGCATGTCGATACGAGCCTCAGAGTCATTACCACAGTTAAGATAATGTGCCAAATCCAACCTAACAGTAGAAACATCTGCAGCGGAGTAACCGACTGGAATACTTCTGTAGCCCTTTCCCTTAATGTAGTTCTTCATGTCTCTAACGACAGCTTTGATGTATGGAGCAGTAAACAATGTATCTTCATCGTTAATCAACTCATTAGCAGCAAAGAATCCTAACACGTTGGTGTAGTTAGCAAACTCATCGATGGTAGCAAACACCTGTTCTAGGTAGTCCTTATTGTAAGAACAACCAGGGTTGCTACGAGAAATAGAGGCACCTGGAGTGTTGACATCCAAAATCAAATAGATTCCGGCATCATTAAGCTTCTGCATACATTTAGAGTGGTCCAAAGTGTTATCGATGGAGTACACTCTAATGGTGTTCAAACCCAACTCCTGGAAGTAAGGGATGTCTCTACCACAGATGTCAACATCACCAAGAGGATCAGTCAAGTTTGACGAGCCACCAGGCTGATAATCCACACCTCTTATGTAGAATCTGTCTCCATCTTCAGTAAAAAAAGCATTACCCTTGACACTAATAGCAGGAAGGTCCGCTGCAAGGACTAAAGAAGCTGCGGAAACTAGGAACGAGAGAATAGAAAACTTCATTGCAAAGACAAACGAAAGGCTGTTCCGGAAGCAAAAGAAATAAGATTCAGGAAGAAGCACAAAACGATGAAGCGCCGAAGTGTAATGAAAAAAGAACGATCTATAAGATGGAGAAAGAAAGAAAAAAAAAGACCTACAAAGGAGAAGAAAAAAAAAACAACTATGAAATTCCACAGCGAACTATAAATACAGAAAAATGATCTCGGTAGAAAAAAATAGTAAACTAAAAAAAAAAAAAAAGTAACAAAAAAAATTTGAAAGATTGATTATGCAGAGAGAGAAAGTCGAGAAAAAAGAGAAAAAAGCCGTCTTAGCGGATCAGACACCTTCCTTAGTTCGTAAGAACGGCTGTGTGAAAAATGCAGATAAGCAGAACACAGCCATAAGCTTTGTCTGTCTACGAAAATACGGAAAGGATAGTTAGATAAATGTGCATCTGAATTACAAAAGGAGCCACACCCTTTCACTATCGAAGTACTTTTTTTTTTTAGTGTTATTAAGAGTTTCGATATTGTAAAAAAAAAAACACCTTCGCCGAACATGCGCAGTGTTTTTGCACGCGGTTGCTACGGATAGGCCAGGACCAAAATTGTGTAGTTAGAATGCTTTCTTTGTGTGGTAGTATCTAGGTTCTTGTCTGTGTGCGTGCTCACTGTAGATCGTTAACTACCGTCGATTTCTCGTCGATTTCTGCTGCATCTGTCACAGTTTCGGAAATCGCAGAACTTGGATTTTCTGATTCTCGTGCTTTCTCTGAGGTTTCGGCCGTCATTGGTGTTTTAACTTGTGGCTCACATTCCTGAATTTCTGACTGCTTCAAATCATATTCATCAGAAATTATATCTTCTTGCTGTTCTTCATCTTCAGTGTCCACTGCTTTTTCAGATTCATTGTTTACACTTTCCTCTTCACCATCTGATTCTTCTTTAAAGTCTGCTTTTTCATCTGTACGACGCTCACTTGTCTTGCCACCTCTTTCACCCACCTCTTCTTTCACAGATTCCCACGTATCCGATCCAGATTCGTCACTGTTGACATTAGAATCCTTTGAGGACTTCTGTAACAACTCACTTTCTCCCATATGATCCCCACCAACTTTTTCATCTTTCTTGTCCTCTAGATTTAAATCATCAATCTCTTTCTCTTCATTTGTTGACATTCCATCATCAAAGTTTTCTCCTTTGACATCGCCCACATTCTCAATCTCCGCTTTTGTAGGTTCTAGTTTCTCCGTATTTTCTTGAATTTCTTTACTTTTGCCAACAAAGCTCCACAAATCTTCAACAACTATATCAAATTTGCGGATGTTTCCAAGAGTTTCATCATTGACAGCTACAACCTTCTTTACATCCCCTGGCAACCTTCTACCTCTTGGACCTCTGGTTCTTTTCCGTCTCGTGTCCTTCACAATTTTGTGCGCCTCTGAATCATCAGTCGAATCGGCAGATATAGTCGCTATATTAGCTGCATTAGCACCAAAAGCCATTCCAGGTAGAGCCATACCAGGCAGTCTTATGCCTATCATTCCGTTTAGATTGCTAGCAAATTTTGAAGGAACTCTGCCGGAAGTTGTGCTTTCAACTTCACTCTCGTCAGAAGACTTCGACGATTGCGTTCTCCTTGCATGAGGTCTAGATGATGGTACCTGAGGTTTAGACTTGTTTAGTAGTCCAAGATCCTGCTTTTGTTGTTGAGCAAGCATTTGCTGAAACTGCGCAATTCTAGAAGACAGCTTATGGGGAACTTTAGGCGGCGTTTTTTTTGGGTGGTGCTTCGGTGGTAGTGGGGGCTTTCCTGAACTCGATTTTCCAGAGAGCTCTGATTCAGCTTCTGAAACGATAGAAGACTCAGCAATGGAAACAGTGGACTCAGACGATTGCGATATAGACGACCTGTTCAAAGAGGGATGAACTGGCTCAGTGACCGATTCGGTGTTATCCTGCTTTGGCTGTGGAATTGTTGCATGAAGTCCTTCGACAGATTCAGAACGAACTTCTACACTCTCCTTCGATGAATCCTTGGACTCTGACGGTAACAGAATGCTGTGATCTTCCTCCAAAGGTTTTGAGGTCATTTTGGAAGAAGAATCGCAACTTGGTTCCGAGAAGTCAACGATATTTGATTGTTCAGAACTATCAACAACTTCTGCATTTTTCTTAATTTCTGAGGTCATATTTTCAACAACATTCTTTTTCTCAGGTTCATCATACATTTCGATCAATGTATCGTAGGTGGATGATTTTCTGGATCGGGATGATGATTTCTCCTTCATATCTAAAGAGGTATCATCGGCTTCTTGTTGGCTGATCTCATTCTTAATTGACTCACCCTCCTCAGAAGACACCTTTGGCTCATAATAATCCAAAGAAGCACCTCCAGAAACTGATTCTCCGGCAGTAGAGGAAACAGATTCGGAAGGGTCAACGGTTTCCTTCATTTCAGTACTTGTAGAAGTCTCTGCCAATGAATTTGCATGAATGAAGCGTTGATCCGGAGTATAGGATCGCTCTTTCAAAGGTTTGCAAGGTTCATGCTCAACAGCCTTTGCAGGATCATCCGTATCATGCTCATGAATTGTTGAATCTTCGACTTCATGTTTCTCGGCAAAAGATTCTTTGGCTTGCGCTGCTTCAGTTTCAGAATTATCGAGGTTCACAGTCTTCACAACCTTTTCAACCTTGAGAGGTGGACGTGCTTTAGGAACGGCAGGAACAGCATGAACGGAAGAAACGTCGGAAACTGCAGGAGCAGTAGGAGCAGTAGGAGCTGCAGCGAATTCGTCATCATTGATAGTCTTGGAGGCGGAACCGGTATGCTTCTCTTCTGAGTCAACAAACTGTTGCAATTCACATATAGCGTCATCGAGAGAGAGATTATGCGGTCTATGTGAAGGAATCTTGGGTATGGAAGACACGCTTGAAGATTCGTCGGGCAAATCGCCGGTAGATTTGGATTCAGAGGCAGCTTTTCCGTTAAGTTTTACAGAGTGTTTTGAGCCAGAATCTGCAAGATGCATCTTTGGCCTATGTGAAGGTATTGAAGGTGTGCCAGAGGGACTCACAGAAGAGGTGGCATTAGATGATGACGCAGATTGATTGCGTGAATTAGCATGTTTGGCAAAGGGCCTCTGTTGAATGTTAATATCAAATCAATGGCTAGAAGAATACCTACTTACGTGACTTGGGGTTTCAGGTAAATCCACCATGACTAAGCAAAAAAAAAAAAAACAAGCAAACAAACTGGGTGACAGAAACAGCCAAAGTTTGTGTCAAGTGAAAACAGATGAGGAGTGCACTCCACAATTCCAGAAAGTGAGAGAAGTGAAACGAGCAATTGGTTTGGGACGGAATTGGTGACGGTGATGGTGATGGTGTCAGTAGAAAACAATTAGTTGGTCATGTAGAAGAGAAGAGGCAGCCAAGCAAGACAGTAACGCCTCATTTTGCTGGACAGAAATATATTAATTAGAACAACTATAGAGATACTTAAGTAAAGACGGCTTCCTGCTGCACTACGAGTAATTCAATCTAAAGATGTCGTTAAGGACATAGTATGAGCCATTTTCTGGGATCAAGTGGAAGCACTGCGAGTATCTTTGAGGGTTCTGCTCCTCGTCCACTAGCAACTCTCCAGTGACCATGACCAAGACATCTCCGTTCTCCGAAGCTGGTTGAGCATCCAAGGTGGAGATACGGTGAGCCACCTTTGTGAAACCCAACGATGTAAGCTTTTCAATGATATTTCTGGCGCCCTGGATCTGGGCGGCTTCAAAGGTCAACATCGATTGCTCTCTCTGAAAAAGTGTTAGTAGAAAACAGGAACACCTGACGAAATGACTAGGCGCTGTCCACTTACATATAGGTTACCTAGCTGTGCTCTGTCCTTGTCGAACTGGTCATAGTAAAAGCTGCAAAATTGCTGGGCCAAGGCGTTGAAATCCACTGACATTCTGGGAGTGATTAATTGCAGAGACAGGAGAAGTAGTATTGTATACGAAAATTGTGACACAAACACAAGCTGGTAGCATTTTCACTGCCCGACTTCGCACCAGTGCACCGTGGAAAATTCCGGGTAACGTATTCAGCGAAAGAAGAAGAAAAAACAAAACAAAAAAAAAAAATACTAAAAAATAAAAGGCGGTGCAACAGATATCGATCAGGGTTCGTTGGAAGTAGACAGAAGCTAGCCCAGCACATACATACATTGCATAATTTGCGTAATGCAAAACAAGTTAAAATTAATAAAACAAAGTGATTTAATCAAAATCTAAAAGTTAGTACAAACCAGATGGAGGTGTAGCGGAGATCAAGGGGCTCAAGCCGCAGATGTCGTCATCTTCTCAGGGTGTACACCGGCCAGCGCTAAATTTCAATAGAGTCTCCCAGCAAGACTCTCGACTTGACCTCGTACTCAATGCGGTCCTTGCTTCCTGGGCCCAGTCTTTTTATCTGCAGATGTTTTGATACGTAAGAAAAAGGAGGGATTATAAAACCGGTGGGAAGTTTTGTTCCTTCTTCTATAATACAACAATCGTATATTCGACATCGGCGACCGACCGTACAGTGAGGTCCGATTTGCACGCGACTACCTATATAGGCACAGTGGTCGCAGACAGTATATGCGTCGATCGACGTATAGTTTCCTATAGACACTGGCGTAGAGCTGTCTGACGACACAGATATCTGGCAAAACTTGCCGATGTAGCAGCAACGACCGATCTGCAACGCTTGCACACGTGAGTGCTGCATACTGCTACTGGCGTCGGAATCTGCGTCGGACTTAGCTATCCGCTTTTGCGTATTTACACGTATACTACAGCCTTCATCCAGCACCGTCGACCCGCCTATAGTAATGTACTTCGAGCCTTCAATCCGGCAGCTTCGATGAATCTTATTTTTAGAGCTTGTTTCGATCCATCCTTCCTTCGAATCTACCGAACACATAGAATATGTGCACAAAGAAGAAGTGTGCCAAATACGGACGAGAAATCTGTGCGTTAAAGCGAGCAGCTTGTGTGGCACAGCGTGAAGACTATCGGTGGACAAGAACACTGTAGCATGCGACGACACAATACCTGGATCTGTTTTGCCTGAAAGCAGCTAGAACTCCGGACATTACTCTCTGGTCTTCCAACAGCACCGTGTTAGCCGTCATGATTTAACATCATTGCCTAAGTTTTTTTTTTGCTGTCACTTCGGCGCTAAACATTATTATTACCTGTGGCTGAAGACGAATTGCTGTTGTGAAGCACAATGCTTTCACAGCTTGACCCCGAAGCAAAACACCAGCCCAGTCAAAAAGCAAAATATCTTTCCCACATAGAAACTAATGAAAAATACTCAATTTCTTTTCACTTCTTTTTATCAGCGTCCGCTATGCAGTAAAACACTCTCTTCCATATCATCTTCCTTCGACACAACTCCGTTCACGCGCACAAGCTATTTCACTCTTCTTCCGTTACCACTGACAGACAGTCTTCTGTGCCGTCCTCCAAATCAATGACCAGCTTTGAAAGCAACCGCCGAAGCTCTGTGGCTAGCAGCATTCTGGCATCGGTGCTCAGTCCTCAATTGGGCTCTAGCACCGGCCGTTCTAATCCGAAATACAAGCCAAATTTCAGTGTCCCGAAGGTGTTCGAAAAACAGATAGGAGAGTCGGTGCAGTTTCGGACATCTATATTACCAGACCTTGTGGACATGGGACCTCCAGACCTTATCCACATTACTCGCTATGACCACTCGTCGAAGCAGGAAATCGGAGAGTACCACTACGTCACTGGAGTAGATGTGTCTTCATTAGTGCGTCCATTCATATATTTGCAGACAATCCAGCTCGGCGATAAGCGTGCTCCAAGCGAGAAGCATCCACTAGTAGCAACCTTCTGCAGCTACAATTGCTTTAGTAGGGGTGATCTGCGTATCCGCTACACCTTCCCAGGATCTGGAATCCCGATTCTTCAGTTTGTACCATCCAATAAGAGCAAAATCACAGTGAACATCGATGCCAACGAACAGAAGTATCCGGCCTTGTGGATGGAAACATATGTTTCAGCATTGATTAGAGCATTACTTTTCAATGATGACTTACAGCGCCAGCTTCCTGGTCTCTGCATCTACAATCCTATAGAGACGCCCAAAGAAGCCAAGACAGCCATCCAGGCCATGATCGGGATTCTTCAAAGAGGTCCGGCTCTTGGATGCACAGATATCATCAGTGTTCCCGACGTTTGCCATAATTATTTGGTGGATGCTCTTCTTAAGGCAGTCAACATCACTGGCTTCTACGATATGGCCATCCAGGAAGTGCACAAGCTAGTGGCTAAGGGAGCGCCATTACAGACTCTAGAGGTGCAGCTACTTCTGGCAAATAGGGAGGAAACAAAAGCTGTTACATTAATGTATTCCTCATTAAAACAGAACCCTAGAAACGGTTGGATGCTCTACGAGCAAGCCAATTTTCTTATCTCCAAAGACCGGCCCGATTTAGCTCTTTTACCCGCTCAGAAGGCCGTTGAATGCCTACCAACAGAATTTCTTTGCTGGAAAGTCCTGATTTTGGCATACATATTTCAGAAGGACTATGCAAATGCTTTGTTAGCTCTGAATTCCTCTCCCATGTACTCAAACCGCCGCAAAGACATATATCCAGCTATAAATCCAAAGGACTTTAGCCTTCCACTTCCAGATGATGGAAAGCTTAACAGCGTTTGGAGAGATTGCGAGGAATTTGGATGGATATCCGGGTTCGGTGGAATAGTGGAATTTTCCCCTTCCAAGCAGCTAGACCTTGTTTCTCCTTCACACTTGGAGATTTATGAGCACTCTAAATTGCGGTGTACATTCAGGGAAGCATATGACCTTTTGGCCATAATGACAAAGCAAGTGGGATGGTCTGAGTTGCTTCGCGTAAGATCTAGAGTGTTTGTTATGGAGGATGAGTATAATAAATCGGTTGTTTTTGAGCAACAGAAGGAGAAGAATGAGGGTGTCGCAAAGAGGCTCACAGTTACACGAACAATTAGCTCTGGAGGAAGAAGTAGATCTGCTTCCTTCCGGGACGAAAATTCCATTTCAAGGATCTCTTCCAGATTTAAGCGTAAGAGGTTGAGTGAGCGTTGGCTCGACTCTCTTTTTCTTATATTTTATGAGAATCTAAAAAGCGTTCTCATCTGGGAGAACGAACTCAATTCGAGAGAGGATCTCAAGCATACTCCTTTGGAGTGGGAGCTTATCGGCGAAGAGTGCTTCAAGGTGCATGACTATTTGGGGGGACTTATTCCTTTCCAAACATGTTTGAGCTCGAGGTTTAGTGTCTTTGCATGCAGTAGAATTCTAGATTACTTCATGGAGTATAATGAGAATGAGGTACTTTTTCACAGAAAAAATGCAATTAAAACCAAGAAGGCCATGGATTCCTTGTGCTTGAATGAAGATCAGGTTTTAAAGTTAGTGTGCAAGTTGATCAGCTGGAACTATAGGTATTATGGCCATTTTTCTGTGCAATGCATGCAGATATTGCGAAAATTATGCGAATTCCAGGACAGCAATGCCGCTCTTATTGAAAGCAAACTGGAATTACTTCTAGCGAAAGATATGAAGGATGAAAAGCAGCCGAAAGAGATCAAGAAGGAGAAGTTGCCAGTGAATGAATTTGTATCAATGGATGTAGTAGATAAAGATGAGATGATTGAACCACAGGTTGGTGATGGCGCAAAGGTCGGAATAGTCAAAGTTGTGGATAAGTACATGAAATGGTTAAATCAGTTTTCTGACTAACTACGAGGTATCGAAGTGTATATTTAATTAGATATAGTAGAATCTGGATAACGAAATATTGGTAAAGTTAATCATTAAAATAAAAATGAAACAATGTGAGACGGTCGGCCTTGATGTTTCTTTTCTTTTCATTTTATTTTATTTTATTTTAATTTTTTTTTTTTTTTTTTTTTTACCACCTAGGTATACTATATTCCATACTTTGAGGCATATATTGTAATATTTTTTTCTATCCATACTTGATGTGTTAAGGCGTCTTTTAAATGATATTCTACTGCGTGTAGCCTACATAATGCTATCTCCCTGCTTCGGGGTTCTCTGCTATTATGTAATTCGCTCAGGGTGCACGGTATGGTTCCACATCATGTAATAATAGACCCATATTTCATTAGAGTCCGTCAGTTCAGCATCCCATTGAACTGTGACTCTAAACAAAGCTCTACTCTACAAAGCAATAAATGCATCCATGTTCAAAGCAGCACTGTCCTAACGAATTGTTCGTCATATCTCCACTTTCCACTGCTACTGGTTGTTCTCGTCTTCTCCCCCCACTCTCCGCGCCTGTATACTTCTTGATCCGAACCACACTCAACGTACAGACAGAAATTTTTTGATACTGCGAAAAACTGTATGCTTTGTTGAAATTTTGACTTCACAATCAACACCGGTTATCCAACGTTCAGTAGCCAACAAGCTATAGCAATTGTTAGACAGACAGAATTCGTGTCTTAGAATATAGGGAATATAAGGAATATAAGCAGCAACCCTTGTTAGAAGTCCTATAGCTAAATGGCCATAAATATCCGTACAAGTATCAGACCACTTTCACAGCGCAATTTCACAAGCCAACATCAGGTTTAACCACAGAGCGGTATTTGACATTGCGACCTTGTTTAACTATTGATTGGCACACTATTATCTCTGTTAGGTGATTCAATCTTTTCTAAGCTTTAGCACTGGTCGAATCATACTAGAGATACACGCATTAAGTAAGCATCTTCAGTGATTCTTTCTATAAACTATTACCATCATGTCAGGATTCTGGAAATTTGCAAACAATTATGCATCCAGGGTATCCAAAATATTAGAAAGGCCAGGCTTGAAACTTGAAGATTTATTGGATGAACGGGAGACAGTTACAGAGCTTCTTGCTTCCAACGCAAAACTAGTTGAATATCTCCGCAAACCAGAAGTGCTCGATCAGTTGGTCACATACATCGTAGAGGATGACGTCTACCGCAAGAAGGAGGAGGAGGAACAGTTGAAGAGAGAGCAAGAACGGGAAGAAAAGGATGCACTGGAAGCAGATAATAGCAAGGAAGATGAGGAGAAAAGGACTTTTCCGGCTGACTCGGGTAATAACAAAAGCTGGATGATGAAAGAGTCTCGAGATCATGCTGAAGAAGAGGATAATGAAGATTATGAAGAGAGAGAAGAGGATGGATTTTCACCGGCAGATGATGACAGTAGTGATGATGACAGTGACGAAGATGACGATTCCAACGGGTTTCAAGTGGGACTGTTGGATGGAGACGGAAATTTTGATGAAGAATCGGAAGATGAAGATAAAAGCTATGAAGAAACAGATGCCGAAAAGCATACACGTAGAGCACAGGTTGCGGTGGAAATTTTATCGGTTGATGTTTGGTCGTTGACAGACGCTTTCATGGAAAGCACACAACTTATCAAGAAGCTATGGACGACGCTGGACAAGGAGCCTCCATTGGAGATAACTTCTGCCACCTACTTTATGAAGATCAACGAACATCTTTTGGACATGAAAACGCCTGAGATGATCCAGTTTATTTTGCAGGAGCCGAATCTAGTTACCCGCTTTATGCGACATATAGAAACTCCTCCTTTGATGGATTTTCTTCTTAAAATTATCTCCACCGACAAGCCCGAGGCTTCAACTGGAGTTATTGAGGTTCTAAAGGATCAAGGATTGATACCTTCCCTTTTATCTTTTCTCAAATCCGAGGTTTCTGCCTCTGTTCAGAGTTCTGCTGGTGACTTCCTTAAGGCCTTAATTGCCATTTCGGCAAATAACTCGGAAAATACAACAATTGGTCCCAATGAACTTACGAGACAGCTTGTCAGCGTACCTATGATACAAAATTTAGTGGAATTAATGCTGCATGGTGGCACAGCCTTATCCAATGGCGTTGGAATAGTCATCGAAATAATACGGAAAAACAATTCTGACTACGATCCTGTTCCACTGGCATATGTTAACATCGACTCTCATCCACCTAGCACTAACGATCCTATCTACCTTGGAGATTTACTTCGGATATTTGCAGAGGCAATGCCAAGGTTCACTAAAATGCTTGATAAGAAGGTTGACGGTCTTTTAAAAACGCCATTTGGTGAGATTGAACCGCTTGGATTTGAACGGTTCAAAATATGTGAGCTCGTTGCAGAATTGATTCATTGTTCGAACATGATTCTCCTGAATGGCAAAGCCGCAGATAAAATCATTCATGAAAGGGACAGAATCCGTAAACTTTTGATTGAGAAAAGAAAGGAGTTGATGGAAAAGGCTGACTATGATTCTACGACATCTGCAGATGATATAGAAGCAGATTTGTTGAAAGAGTTACAAAACATGAAATTAGGTGAAAATTCGGATGCTTTACTGGATTCATCAAAAGTGGATGTTACAGGAGAGACCTTTGATAAAGAAGCAGATGATGCTGGGGATACGACCGAGATCGAGCCGCCAGAAGATCTGGAAGAGTTTGAAAAGACTCTCAGGGAAAGTCCCGTAGTTGGGGACCTTCTGAAAATTTCTCTTTATGATAATCAGACTATTGTTAAGATCTCGAATATGTTCTTCGAATTTCCATGGAACAATTTCTTGCATAATGTTGTATTTGACATTGTTCAACAAATTCTCAATGCGTCAATGGAAATTGGATACAATCGTTTCTTGGCAATAGACTTGTTTGACCGAAGTCATATTACGAAGATGATAGTAATGGGATATAACAGATGCAATGATTATGAGCTTGAAACAGGAATTCGTTATGGTTATATGGGTCATCTCACACTCATTGCCGAAGAAGTTGTCAAGTTTCTTTCATTGCATTTGAATACTACAATCAAATCGCCAGTCATAGATGACGCTGTGGAGGATGCTGAATGGGAAAATTATGTTAATGATATCTTGGTGGAGACCAGGAGCAAGTATAACGCAGTTTTGGGTAATGAAGGTGAACCTTTACCTATACCTGATGTTTCATACGATGAGGAGTATGAGTCAATTGACGGTGAGGACGTGATAGAGGAGGTGTCCCAGGAGGCCGATGGCGACAACTATATGGAAGGAAGCAATAATTCAGACAAGTTCTCCAGGTACTTAAGTCAGGAAATGACGAGTGACTTTCATGATCGGTTTGAGTCGTCGGACGAGGACTCGTCAGACGAAGAAAATTCTGGGAAGATCAAAAACTCAAGAAAAGAAGAAGAGAAGAAGGTTGATGAGATCAGGGAAGAAGGCCAAACAGTGAATTCATCGGTGGGTGGAAAGTCTTATCATAATATGGAGGCCGAGGATGATTTTGATAATGAAGATGATTATGGATTGGTGGGTGGACTGGATGATGACTATGAAGATCCAAATGATGATGGACAATCATATACTAAGTTTAATCACCCTCTCTATCAGGCTGATGGATCGTTGAATTATCCAATTGGAAGATTGCATGCGTCGAATGTGATGGAAGAGCCATCTTTACTAGATTCCGAATCCGATGACCTTGGAGATCGTCATCACTACATGGTAATAAATTAATAGCATTTTAACGTTTAATGTTTTATATTACATTTATACATTCTAACTTGTTCACTAGCTTTATCTTGCTTCCTAATCAAGAAAAAAAAAAAACCTGCTGCGCAACCTTCAACTCTTTCTACTCCATGTATTTCACGGCAGTGCTAAGCGACGGGTGATGAATTCGATCTTCAATATACAACTGCAGTGTGCTGTCACTATTCCAGTAGGTCAATTAATCCAGTTGAAATTGGCAGATATGTCAGCGGATTACTGGACCTCGTCTCAGAGGAACAAGTGGCAGATGACGAGAGAGCAGCTTGCAAAGGTTCGCAAGCAAACAGGAGATATTGAAAAACGATGGTGTGGTAATAATCCGGCATTAAATGGATGCAAATATGATACCAATATGCGAATATACATTCATCAGTTGATATTCAAACTGGGAAGAAGGCTAAGTCTGAGGCAGGTGATTCTGGCCACAGCAGAAACGTATCTCAGCCGATTTCTTCTGCGAATATCCATCAAAGAAATAAACTTGTATTTATTGGTGGCTACGTGCATCTACGTCGCCTGCAAGATAGAAGAATATCCGCAGCATATACGTACAGTGCTATCAGAGTCCCGGTCATGCTGGCCTGAATTTATCCCAAACGATTTGACCAAGTTGGCTGAGTTTGAGTTTTATCTAATTGAGGAATTGAATTGCTATATGGTAGTGCATCACCCTTACAATTCTTTGGTGGACATCATCAATGTTCTTAAGAGTGACAATAATGGAAACTACAGATTGGAGATCAGTCCAGAAGAGTTGCAAACATGCTGGTCAATCATCAACGACAGCTATGTGATTGATGTGCATCTACTCTTCCCTCCCCACATAATAGCGGTTGCTGCCCTTTACTTGACACTTGTGCTGGAAGGAGATGTCTCTGGATTTGATGTCACGCCAATATCGTCACCTAATCAGAACATAGAAGATGAGTTGTCGGCTTTCAACATCAGCCTCGAGGGAGTTCCAAGTGTGGAAACACCGGAAGACAAAGAGAAGAGCAACAGCGTGCTTACACCTCGCAAGATGAGCATCACTAACAGATTTCAGCAGCGCAAGAAGAAGTTAAAGTCTCCTCGAGATGAATTTAATTCAACTATTGAGTCCTTTGTCCACTTTTTAGCGGCTTCAAACGTCGATCTCGATGAAGTTATTGAGACAGTTCAGGAGCTGTTGACGCTCTATGCTGTCTGGGGTTCATACGACGAGGTAAGTGTGCGTAATTCTGTGCATAGTATGTTGATGGCATTGAACAGTATACAGAACAGTTAAGACAAAAAAAAAATAGAAGCATAATTAGAAAATGCCGGGGCTTGTACCACGAAGAGTAATAATAGTACACTTGTGGCTGGAAAGACAGGTCTCGTTCTGCCGCTGATAAATTGCTGTATGTTTGGAGATAGAGATATATAAAGATGTGACCATTTAAGAAGGCATGTAGACTGGCTAAGTGTTGGGACCAAAAAAGCTGCAATGCCAATGTAGAAGAGACTTTTGGGTGGGAAGTCAACATTACAAGTAGATTGGTAACTAATGAAATGTCAAAAGGAAGAAGAAAAGGGGTTTCTCCGTTCAATGAGGAGTAATAATAAGGTTGGCTATTTTGCTACTACAAAGGGAAAGACGAAGGACTAAAATAATTGAAATTACAATCTCCTAGGCGGCTCTACAAGCCTAGCAGATAGGCAGCAATACGTTAGAGCTACAATACAGACCAGTGGGCCATCCTGCAGCCTGCTTCTCCAACAGTACGGCTAAACTACTCGCATTACAACAACGACTCCACTTCAAGCCACACGTCCAAGTCTTCCGACCCGTTTTTTGCGAGAAATCTCTGCTGCCCCAGCCACCTTCGTAAATAAACTTCCACTTTGGAGAGAACACCGATTCGGCTGCTGCGCGCATATTATTAGCACGCATAGCAGCCAGATCTCGCGTTCTCCGAGTTTGTATTCATTACACTTTCTGAGCTGAGGCACTTGGCATAATAGAAATTTAGCTGTACTCTCTTTTTTGGATTATCATGGCAGGAGACGACTTCTCGACTGGTTATTACGGCCATGAAAGCCATGTCGAAGCTAGAAAGCAGCCTCGTTTGAAATCGGCGAAGAAAATGTCAAATGAAAAACAGCTCATATCTGAAGAAGACATGAAGAAATTTTCAGTGTCCAAAAAATGGGACCTTATCCAAATTGCTGTTGCATTGACCTTTGACGCCATCATTTTTGTTGGCTCCAAATTCTTTGATCATTCCTTGTTTAGCAAGTTTTACACTCTGCAGTACCAATATCCAGGAGAGCAGGCCTATGATATCGGTAAAGACGATGCGTTCATCATTGTCTTCGTGATTTTCAACCTAGAATTCATAAGAAGTACACTTATGCTCTATGTTTTAACACCATGTGCAAAGCTTGCTGGTATCCATAAGTTCAAGCCAATCCAGAGATTCAAGGAGCAAGGTTGGTCCATGATCTACTACTCATTTTCCTGGTGCTACGGCTTCATCCTTTACTGGCACTCTGAATATTTTTTCAACTGCGATAAGATCTGGGAAGGATGGCCGCAAGACAGATTGTCGTTTGCTTTTAAGTGGTACTACCTAATCCAAACTGGCTGCTGGCTTCAGCAGATAATTGTCCTTAATATAGAGGAGAAGAGAAAGGACTACTACCAGATGTTTTCCCATCACATAGTAACCTCATGTCTTTGTGTTGGTTCCTACATGTTCTACTTCCAGCGTGTTGGCCATGTCATTCTTTTGATGATGGATATCGTTGATGTCATTCTTTCGTTTGCAAAGATGCTCAAGTACTGCGGTTTCCATAAGATATGCGACTATGTCTTTATATTTTTCATGTTCAGTTGGATAGTCTTGAGACATGGAACATACAACTACGTTTTCTGGCATGCGTGTACTAAGGCGAGAAAGATTATGGATGGAAACTGCTCTCACTTTGTGCCCGGTGTGGACAAGATGTGCTATACCGATGGGCAAATTGATTTCTTCCTCTATCTATTGGGAGCATTGCAGATAATCACTCTCATTTGGATGTACATGATAGCTAGGGTTGCTATCAAGGTTGTGCGTGGAGGTGAGGCAGAAGATGTCAGAAGTGATGGAGAGGAAAAGAAGTAATTATGTTAAACAACAAAATTATATTTTTTTGTTCGTTTCTAGATAGGATATCGAAATAAAAGATGTGTAGTATGAGCTTCTGTACGATGCAATTATCAAAAATTTAAAGGTACAAGAATTATATTCTATCTGAATGGGGAAATTATTGCCAATACCTGTAATTTTGTATCACTCAAACAAGCTGGAATACAAGCATATGCACATGGTCAAAAGTCCCCACACTACCAAAAACAAAGACACTTGCTTCAGTAGCTTGCTCTTAAACATCCAATTGTCCGAGTCCTCTTTGCTGTATCTATATAACCTCTCCCAGATTGCCTCATCATGGGAGTCTATAAGCTTATAACCGTAAAATCCCGGTAAGACAAAACTAATAAGAACGCCTCCTGTTGCACCGACAATTGACAAAATCAATTCGAAATTGTCCAATTTCAGAGCTCCCGAATAGGAGATTATTAGCATTAGTGCAGTAAGGATCTTGAATCGGCGCTCAGGAAGTGGAACTTCATCTTCTGTGAAGTCTCCCTCTGTTTCCTCCCTAGTGTTCTCTCTCTCAAGCATATTAGAGTCGCTGGATTCTGATGGCGTCATCAAGGGACTGCCCTCATTAAAAACAGAACCTGCTAGCTGATGAGGACGCTCTTCCGACATGTCAAAATGGAAGCAGTCTGACATTAGCCAGTGATATATGTTATTAAAGGAAATTCTTGCTGGGTGGAACATGAGCGGGTAAGAAAGAAGCACCATTAAATTGAGTAAAACACGGGCCAAATTCGTGTAGAAATTCTGATTGTACATTAGAATGATGTTTCCAGAAAGCTTGTCTCCAAAGGTCAAATAGCCAGCTAACGAAACAGTAAAGAACAAAAAAGTGGTTATGCTCATGGAGATTACTATGATGCGAGACACCCTTCCTAAAGTAGGGTTCTGCAACTCGCCGACGATGGAGAACTGGTTGGGGCAGGTATAGGCAAGAACTATCACTCCGAGAGTCTTGAAGACAGGCTTGATACCCTCGGGGACAAAGAGCGACACTTTTCCAACCTTATCCGGGGAGAAATTCGTGAATCCATGGGCCCAGGAGTAGAAAAACGTACCGTAAATGAGTAGTACCAAATAGCCGATAGCTACTAGCGACACGACCGAAGCATACTTCAAGCTGTCCAATCGCCTGAGGTAGCATAGTGGGACCGTGATGAAAGCAGACAGAAAAATATAGAAGGTACGCATCTGTGTCTCTGTCCATCCGCCAAAGGTAAACACCATAGGCATTAAATCTCCGGTGAGCACAAGATACGAGAGTGCAACACCGTAGCACTGCAGAGCAATGGCAACATCGAAGAGGACGCTGAGCTTCGGATACGTGAGCATGCAAGCAGTGAAGAATGAAGCGGTTCCATGTGGAAAGTACTTGCAGGCCAGGCCCTGGAGTAACATTCCAAAGCTGTTAGCGGCTGCTGCAAATATAAGCATACAGGTTCCTAAGAAGATGGAATCGGTCCGGAAAGAGTACGGTAACACCAACAATCCCGAACCGATGATGGTGTTGATGGTGTTGATTATGGACGACGACACGGTGGCCCCGGATTCCGAACTCATGCTGAAATGTATGCGCACAACGCAAGACACTTTCCGTTGCCGATAAAGAATTGCTCTGTGTTTATCAACGTCCAGCCAGCTTATCAGCTGCCGCGAGTGCCAGCCGGGTGTGGGGTGGAACGAGAGATGATTTCCGCCAGGAGAAGCAGCGGCAGACAGGCAGACAGTTGGATCAAGGACGGAGAAAGCTGAATAACTAGGAGTACGCGGATCGCTACTTGAGATGCAGACTTTTTTTTTTGTATTAGCTCCGGTGCATATACAGTGGTCTCTGCGTAACGCTCTCAGAGTGTTCGTTTCTGTTCCTCCACCGCAGTTAACCGCCGCTATCACGCTGACTACAACTCTTCTGTCCTTGGATCCTGGCAGCCCATCTCTGGAAAGCCGCCTTAAGCCTCTTCCAAAGCATTCTGTACTTCTGTTTCAGCATGCATTAGAGTGTTTTTTTTTTCCGTCTCTTAACCTTCTTTTCGTTATATTCCAGACTCTCCAAATCCTTCTCTCTCCATGTTTTACCGCTCCATAATAACTCTTTTCTTGCTCTAAGGCGCGAGCTCCGCGAGCTCATCTCCGCAAAATATCTATGTGCTCTAGTAATCTTGCACGTATTAACATATTTTCACTACGTTCTCCACCAGTAAAAAAAAAAAAATCTCGTAGTATTTGATCATCTTGTATCATGTCTTCCAATCCACGCCATAGAATGGTCAAGCGGAGGAAGCTAGTTCCTGCAGGACAGAGAAAGCGTGCTCTTTTCTCGTGTGATAGATGCAAGCTTCGAAAGACTAAATGCCGAAGAATTCTGGATAATGACTTACGATACGACAATATCACGCCATGTGTTCAATGCACCAAGGCTGGCGTTGCCTGTACCACTTCAATACCACGTAAAAAGAGATTCTATGGACCTGTGGAAAACATCAACCTACACTACAAGTGTTTATTGGCTTTAGTGATAGGACTGTTTCCAGATAAAGATATTTACAACATCGAGCAGTTAATAGATATGGGTCGTTCGCTGAAGATTGAAATGCCATCGATTGATGATGATGAAAACGTTGGCTTTAACTTCGACACTGCTGTGAAAAAGGAGGAGCATCAGGAAGTTCCAGAAAATGATCATGAAAGTACCTCTGAAACAGAAAAGACGCCTCAGAACTCCCCAGAGAAATCTCCGCAAATGACCGCAACGATTGACGATACAAAATCTCTAAATACCTTGTCCCGGGAAACTGAAGAGACTCAGAAGCCGGTTATTCAAGGTTCCAGCAGGTCAGAAGATCCTCCGAACAAGAATTCCAAATCAATTCCATCAAAATTGCCCCCTACAATCAAAGTTAGATCTAATAATGATCCTGGCCGTCTTATTATGGACAGATTTGGCCATACTCATTTCATCGGAAATTTCGGAACGGCATCGCTGTTGAATGGACTCTGCGATATCATTATTAAGCGCTCGTACAATCAGAGTCCTCCAACATCAACCCAAGACATCAGGGATAGCTCTGTTCAAACAATAACTTCTGAAAATGAGCCTGTGTATCAATATCCAACACACCTCTACAATCTTGACACCATAAATATCAATAGGTTCCCCCTTATTAACCTTATTGGAAGAGAGGAAGCAGATGTTTATGTCAACATTTTCTTTGAAAAGGTTCATCCATACTACTTCATTTTCAACGAAAAAAAGTTTATGAAGAATTACAAAATTTTTTGGGAAGACTTGAACAGAACTGTCGATCAAGATTCTGACCCCGACCCTCCAAGATTGAGCAGCGCTGATATCTGTTGTATTTACATGGTGTGGATTCTTGGTGGTCGTTTCTTGCGGTATTCCGATACAAAATCAAAACCTAAAGGTGTTTCCCTAAGCCTGAATATTGTCAACCGATTTATCGATATCGTTCGTTTGACGCTGTCCGACATAGTGCTTACGCCGACTATCGGCGGAATTCGTCTTCTAGTTTTGTTTTCTGTCTACTTGTCAAGTATTAAAATTCGGGAGAGTGGCTATTGTCTGATGGAGATGGCTGCAATTCAGGCAAAAAGTTTAGGTCTCCACAGGAAGTTTATTGTGAATAAGTTCAATGATGAGAAGTCTGATGAAATGAGAAGAATCATGTGGTCTTTAGCCAAGAGTGAGAGCACTCTGTGCTGCTCCCTTGGCAGAGCGAGCGCCATTCCTTGGGAAGAAATTGATATTGATTTGCCAACCATCAAAGAACAAGCTGATGTGTTATTCAAAACCTATTACTCCGAGAGTATTAAGTTAACGCGGATCATCTTTGAAATTCTTGATTACAAGAAGAAGACCCAGAGAGAACCTTTATCATTAACCAGTATTGAGAAGGCTCTTGTGTTTAGAAAGCAGTTGTACCAATTTTGGGATTCACTTCCAGAGGCATGGAAGGATTACAAATCCCTTCCAATTAGACGGTACAAACCGAAGTTGCACATTCAGTATCATTATTACTTCATTACTTTGACAATGCCACTGTTTTTGCATATTGTCTATCAGCAAAACTACATCGTCAAAAATGATGATCCAATTCTCTCATTACTTGTCCAAGGTATCAAGTCCTCCTATAGGACCGCAGAGATAGTGACTTATACCGATGCCAACGGATTTTTCAATGGAACAATCTACTATGATGTTTTTTACTGTTATAATGCTATTATGGTGTTGACGTTGATGTACATTCTTTTCCGGAGCTCTCGTGTTGGAAGTAAGAAAAGTATTATTGACTTAGAATATTTGGATTCTCATTACGATATTAATCTCACCAATTTATTAAGAGAGATCAATCTGATCCGGAAATTGATTCTCAATAATCTCCACAAGATCGATGGAACTATGAGACGTATGAGTGATATCATCGAAACATTATTAGAGGACCTGGGCATCATCAGCATTTTGGTTAAAGAGTACAATGCACCTCCTAGCAATGTGAGAAAGATAGAAAATAAGATGGAGACTTGGCAAACTAGTGTGTCTGCAAGCATACCGGGAACATATAGGAGAATTAAACTCAAGCTTAATCACAACTATCGCAAAAAGCACAGAGCATCCAGATCTGAAACTCCAAAAACTCAGGCCAAATCCACCTCTACAAACGTTCCTCTTCGGCCTCAACCACCAGCCAAATACCCCTCGCATAATGATATCGACTTGTTGGGCAATAATTCCCGTCCTGTTTCTTCTGCACCTATTGCATTTAACAACCTCGGTATTACAGAACCAAAATCAGTTGATAATAGGAATGATTTCTCGAATTCCAAGATCATCAGTTCGATTCCAATGGGTGCACAGGTACCTGCTTATAGCTTGTTCAGCAGAGGAAATGGAAGTATCGGATCTTCGGAATATTCCAGTCAAGGACAAGAGTTTCCGAGCATACAACCTGCATACTCACCAAAAGTTCAAGATGATTCACCGAATGCTAGCGGATCTGACATTAACGGTATGTTAACATCGATGGCATTGAATACGGATCTTATGGACGCTCTTTTTGGTTCGGATCTATTTGATGTAGATTCAAACAATGATGAGGAACGCCCTTATCCAGACGTTTAACGAACCTGTTTGCATTCACAATTATATTTGGCGACGCCGAAAATCATCCGTTCTGATGCGAATATTTTATGAACTGATGTCATAAATGTTGTTACGACAATTTACTATATTTTACCTGTACGTATTTTTCGTTTTTATTAATTGCTTGTACAAATATTTGGTCTCGATTACTTAAAAATGTCATTCAGTTTGTATACTTTCATTAAATGCCGAGGATTAAATTGACACATACGCTACTGGCATGTGCTCAACATGTGCATTATGACCTGTAGCAGCTGCGGATTTTCGCAAGCTGCGCTGACACGCTCTTTATCGTTCAACTGCTTGTTAACCTGACCTTCACTCTGATGTGTGCCTTTCTTTAAAAAAATGACTATTCTAAATCTTGGTGGCAAGCATCTCTCCAATCTGACCCGGATGCCAAGACCAATCAAGGTGGCCAATGAACAGTGCGTGATGGTAGGTGTGATGTGAATCAACACTTCGGAGATGCGGTTCTTCTCTGTCGCATGTGTGATCTTAATGTCATTGAGATTGACAACAGCCAACTGGCCGAGCGTGAGAGGGTGTTCAGGGTCGCTTATTGGAGCAATCAAGTCGTAAATCTCCTGAGGATCGATTGGATCTATCTTGGCCTCTGTTTTCTCCGGAAGTTGTTCAGAGCAAGTCGGCAATTCCGGAAAATTTAAGTCCTCAATATCAATGTCATCTGAGTTGACGATCTGTTTTGGAGATCCATCTTGTTGATAGCGGAATAGAGACAGGTTCTGAAACTCCTGGAAAATGCTTGTCTCTTCTCGTAGCTGCAAGTCCTGCTCCAGAGAGTCTTTTGAAGGTTGCTGACGTTTGGGCAACTGACTGACATCCAACACAGTCGGATTTGCATTGATAACTTCTGTCATAGTGACGGTTTCAGGAGTAGTAATAGCGGCAAATTAGACGTTGCCATTAGAGCACAATCGGCGAAGGACGATTTTCATTTTTTTTTCATATCCGGCCGCCGCGCCTGCTTTTTTTTTTTTTTTTTTTTTTTTTTTTTTTTTTTTTTTTTTGCTTTCCTCACTGATAAGCTGAATGTGGAAGTGAGAGGAATTCTATCTTACATCACAAGACAAGCCGATTTCCTGGTTTGGGTGTTTTGGTAGTATGGTAGAAGTTTTGCTCATCGGACTTAGTGGTGCTTCCAGTTCTGGAAAAACAGCTGTTTCTAGAATTCTTCAGAAATTAATCCCTGGAACGCAGATTATTCATGAAGATGACTTTTACTATCCCGATAATCAGATACCGTACGATGAAACGCTTCACGACTTCAACTGGGATTGCCCAGGCGCCATAAATTTTGATG
Organism: Allodekkera sacchari; assembly: GCA_030565225.1. Lineage (NCBI taxonomy): Eukaryota > Fungi > Ascomycota > Pichiomycetes > Pichiales > Pichiaceae > Allodekkera > Allodekkera sacchari. The sequence continues at coordinate 184,098 of JAJMBG010000008.1, forward strand.
CTCTGGAAGTGTCATTGAAGAATGTTCGTAAAACGGGTCAATATGTGCAGCCCCGCCAGGAGACCAATATGTCCAACCAGACGAAAAATGTGCCGGAGTCGGCATTTACAGACGGATGCGCTATCAAATTAAGAAGTCGATTGCAGCCTGTAATCTGTGGAAAAAGGTGTTTTTTAGTGGATGGATTTCTCATGTATCACAACCAGGAGGTGCTGGATCTACTTGATGTAAAGCTCTTCTTTAAGACGGATTTTAATACACTCAAAATGCGACGAGAAAATCGAGAGTATACCGTGGATGCAGGCGTCTGGACCGATCCTCCCAACTACTTTGAAACCTTTGTCTGGCCCGAGTACTACAAGTATCACCGCAGTCTTTTTGACGGTGATGAAATCGATGTGAAGGCCACTGGTGGTACGCTAAATGTCCATGCTACAAAGGAGCTAGGCATCCGTGGGTTCCAAAACAACAATAACTCTTCCATAGATATGCTAATGACCGGTGTGGTTTCAGCTATAATCGAAGAGCTCGAAATTGCTGATGATGCTTAGAAATAGCCGCACTGTTTCACTACATTCAGATTAGACGGTATTAAACTTAATCTTGCATTCGGCTTGCTGTAATAGTAAAATAAAATCTGATATTATGTAAAACTTTGAGTAAGAATGTTATGTCCATAATCCTACTTCTTTTCATTATCGATTGGATGAACAAAACATCCCTATTACACTTCCCGAATAACACTACTCTATATTAAACTTGATCTAATGATGGTTCCTTTTGTTCTTCTTGAATTTTTTCTTCGACTTCTCGAGCATTGACATTTCTTCGTCATATATAGTCTCAGCACTTTCCGTACCCTTTCTCTTCTTTCCAGATTTCAAGCTAACCACACCCTTTCCCTTTACTGCACGTTCAATCACTTTCCTATTTTCACTCAATTCGTCATCGATGTTGTCCTCAATCGTGTATTTCTTCAAATTCAACGAATTTATAAGCTCTCTCTGCTTCAGCTTTATTTCATTCATAGCCTCGCTTCCACCCTGTGTCAAGTCTTCTTCCAATTCCTTTTCCATTTCCTCAACATCATTCAACTTCTCTGAAGTCTGCTCTTGTGTTTCAACTGGTGGTAGTTCTTCCGAGACAGCTTCCTTCACCAGGGATTTAAAATATGTAGAAACTTTACGGACAATCTTGGCAAACATTGCCATGCCTTGATTAGGTTCAATTCCGAGTTCTTCAGATATTGCATCGACAGTTTTGTGTTGTAATCCAACAGCTAATAGAATTGCGCTTTGAACGTGAGACAAGCTTACTTCCTTGTTTAATGCTTCCTTAAAGTAAGCATTTGCAATATAAGGTAGCATATCAAGAATGACATGGTAATCTATCAAATTGCTTGAGTATGATTCTAGTCTTTTGAGATCAAATGGTGTCAGATTTCTATCAAGCATATCTTTTGTAAATTTCTGATCCCTTAGTAGTTCATCGCCCATCTTAGTGGAATCTATGACACTTAACGCCTGAACAGCGGAGAACTTGCTGAAATTATAAGACAGTAGGCTCACAAACCTCCGGTGAAAATCATTAGCAAATTCCTTCAACCATTCATCTTTTCTTCCTGACAAAACCTTTAACATCACACAGCTGTGTTCTCCAGTCAACTCATTTGACGTCTGCCTTAAGTACACAGGGGTATATCCAGCACGTTTCCAGAATTTGTGTAATGGCTGGGTCAAGCCATAAGATACGCCCATATAATGCAAATAATGAGGAGCCTTATGTCCCAGATTGATAAAAAGGGGTGGTAGTTTGTCTTCCATTCTTGGTTTTATCTCTTCTTTCAAGGAAGCATTTTTTAACTCTTCGTCGCTCAACCGTTTGACTGAAAATGCATCATCTCCTATCGCAGTTGACTCTCTTATGTCTGCAAACTTTCCTTCGAAGTAATCTGTTAATAGTTGTAAAGCTCTTGACCCATATCCCATATTCATGTATTCAGGGTGTGTGGCAATACGCACAACTCTTGCGCCCGAAAGTGAAGCAAAATCATCATCTTGGAATTGTTGAGAAACCAACCATGGTATCATGTCTCCTCCTGCTCTAATTCCTCTACTTAAACTTCTTCTTATGCTCTCTCTTGAAATCTCACCTTCCAAGGCAAGTTGAATAACGCAAAGGGGAGTAGGAATTGATGCATCCTTTCCGACATCTGGTCCAAAAAGTGCATATAGTTGATGTGCTGGAGCATCAGACATTAGCTGAAGATCATTTGGAGAGTTTTTATAATGCGAAGAAACAAACAAAGCCATCATCTTCTGTAAGAAAGCCTCACTAACTGGATCATAAGAAAATAGTGTGTCTCTGTTGATATAGTACAAGTTACATTCACTTGGATGAGGACAACCACGTGTACTGTACTTTGTATTCTTAGTGATCTTGGCGTCTAGGCATAAAAGCTTGTTTAACCATGCTTCGACAGGATCTCCCGGTGCATATCGAATAGGTTCATCCAATGATATCTCCACAAGGTTACGAGATTTAATATCAATATCCTCAGCGTGAATTTTGTTGTTCCTAGATATCATTTTGACCTCGTCATCCTTGCCTTCTTTAACAATATTCTTAGCTTGCTTTCTCAACTGACTAATCAACTTTAATGACAATGATCTACCAGTACCCTCATAACCATTGATAGTTGATGCCATAAATATTAAGTATGGCCCTAGCAATTTTTTCACCACTGGCAATGGAATTGCTGCAGCTTCATCAATTATAAGTAACTCTGCCTGACCTAATACCTGGCTGTCCACAGGTGAGATATATTGCACTGTTTGACGATGACTTGATCTCTTCACATCCACTCTGACAATTGCTTTGTTAAATGATGGGTTTGTGGATTGAATTATATCATAATCTTGATGCTCGACATAGCCCATAGCATCAAACCCTTTGAAAATAAACTCGAATAAGGTCTTGAGATTTTCTGGAGAAGGAGAAGTAACAAATATGTTTGAATAATCCTGTGCGATTGCTGCAGCAATAGCAATACCTAAAGCGGCAGATTTACCTCTACCTCTTCCTGCAGTTAATGTGACTGTTGTGTTAAAAGTCTTTTCTGCAATAGAATCAATGAATCGTAAAACAGCTTCTGCTTGGTTGACTGTCTTGGATAGTGCAACCAATGATCCTGCCGGTTGTGTGTCTTCTAAACTCTTCTTGAGATCAATTAGTTCCTGCTGCTCTGGAGATATTTCATCGTCATCCTTCGGTGGTAGCCGCTTGACATTTCTGGCTCCGGAGATAGGCAACACATTCAACTGATCATCGACAACAAGACATGTTTTACAGTCTGAAAGGGACAAAAGGAACCGCTCGTTGAATCTGGCGACCACATCATTGTGGGCCTCTGTTCTATAGCGTGAGTGCACATCCATAGTCATGGTGTACAACTGTTTAAGCGAGGACATTGTCTTTAAAAGCATTACAACGATACCACCACCTTCCACGGTCTCTATAGTTCTTGCCATCAAATTAGGTGTTAAACCCTCAAAGTCTTGTAGGATAAGCATACCGTAAGTATTACCAAGAATTTTTTCTGTTTCTTTGTAGTAGACATATCTAATCTGTTGATTTGAGATGAACGATTCAAATGGGTCCAATTGATTTGCTTCTCTTCTTCCTCTTTTGATATCTTTTCTGATCTTATCTTCCCTTTTCTTACGATGAGAAGTGAAACCTAATAATTTCTTTTTGTAGGCCCAGAGGATGGACTTATTCATCTTAAGGTCCGCATTCATCATTAGGTAATGCAAATTAGGAATCTGATTCCTTGATTTGTCTCCAACCATAATAATAAATGATCTCTGGTTTGTCTGCACGCCATTTCGAATCAAAGCTGGAATTCTGGAGTCCAAAACCTTCTTCTTATTTGTGTTATTTATGGCAACGGTTGGCATCCTTGGATAAGTATGACATCTATTTCACTAAAGTAAAAAAAAAAAAAAAAAAAAAATTTGAAGCGAATTTTTCACTTTCAGTCACGACATCTTCGTTGTTGTGAATGGAAACTCTATTTAACGAATAAAATGAAAATACTCTGTAAAAACATGCCCTTTTCGACTCAGTATGAGCTTAGTCCTGGTGATCAAAACATTAATTTTCCAGAACCACATGAATTTCGAGTGTTTTAATATAATATAGAGACCGGAAATGTATAGAAAAGTTTGACTTGGATTTTGCGAATGAGAAATATGAATCTTCCCAGAAAGATTTTTGCTTTTTTGACCAAACTTTATTGAAGGTCTTCTTCCATTAAAAATCCAGATTAGTTTATTTATTTATACTACAATCTACTCTTGTTTTCTTCTCTATAAAAATCGGTAAATTTAAAATACACTGATTTATGGTACAGAAACTAAAATACATAAAGAACAAGCCACTGTCAAACATCGTATGATGCTTTTCCAAAACTACTTCCTTTATCATTTGTTGTACCATAGGCCTCTGTCAAAAAATAGTCGGCCAGCTCTGAGTAAGAATCACGATCTTCAATATTATCCTTTTTTACATTCCCACTGGTGAGTTTCTCTGTAACATGGCGAAGAGACTTTGATAGATTGCTCAAGTTTTTTGCAATTTGGTCACGAATTAAACCATATTTGCTTGTACCAGAGGCCGATGAGAAGTATGAACCTCTAGAATTCTGTTTTGCCCTTTTCAAAGGAAGTTGTTGTAACTCATAAGGATACTGATATTCTAGCTTGAAAGGAGTCCTATCCTTTGTTGGAACTTGAAATACACCGAAACCATCGTCTGGTGCTCGTTTCTGAAACCTCTCCAAGCCATCAACCGACTGAGACAAATCAGTGTCCCGGTTTGAAAATGGTCTTTTCAAGGATTGCCTTCCCCAGCGAGGCATGAAACCATATCTGTTGAATTGATCTTTGAAGAATTCTGGGTCAAAGGATTCCCAACCTTCAGCTTTCATGAAATAGGCCAAAAATATATGTCTGCATGGAAGGTGATAACCCCTGTTGAAAGTACAAGGACCGGAAAAGTTTTCAACATCACATGTGGTGAAAGATCTGGACGGCTCAAACATGGTCTTGTCTTTTGGCAACTTGCCATTGGACTGTTTAAACGCCTTATTATATTCAGCATGAAGTGCCTTGCGTATAAACGGAGTGAGATAATCAAATTGACGAAACTGGGTTAGGGCATACTTTGGCTTGGATCTAGGCTTTTCATTTGCTGCCCTTTTAGCAATCTGTTTCAAAAAGTATCTCACAATCTTACCCGACAGACTGGCAATATCATCTTCTTTACACATATGAAAACCACCCAAATGTTCGTAATTCTTCCAATTGGAGCTTAGTGTAAGCATTCTATGATTTCCTCTGATGTCAAGAAGTTGTATTTCCGGTTTGTCAAAGTCGGCCCAGAGATCCTTTCTGCGGTTCAAATGCTCGATGTAATCCTGCTGCTCGGATGAACTACCTTCTCGTGCACATCTCATTGCTTCTTGTATGAATTGATCACACTCTTGATTGGTTTGCGCATACATAGCCTTCTCTAGCAAAGCAGCTATTCCGAGCTTCTTTTTTCCTTGGTGCTTTTTGATCGCCTTTAACTCAGCCTTCCTAGTAAACATTACCTTTATCGGGTACTGAAAACTATTGAAGTAAGTGAGTACGAATGGGTCGTCGGCAGGAAAGCCGTCCAACGTCAAGTAGTCCATTTGCTGGAACTCTTCATCTTCCCTGCAAAGAGAGTTAACAACCGCCACACGTGTTACTTCCTTCATAAAATCAATTAAGACCTTTGCTGTAAGGCCACAAAATGTAATGGCTGCTGCTCCGACTTGGGTTTCGCCATATATGTCATCATAGGCAATATAGATAACCTTGACGTCGTCCTCAAATATAGAAACAGATTGTACACAGGACACCACTGCAAACCTGCAGGACGTGAGCATCTCTTTAAGGAAAAGTTTTGACGCTATAAGTAGCGAAGGAAATGGTTGAGACGACTGAGTGTTACTAGTGTTGAACTTATGGTGAACAATTGCATCACGACTGCTTTCGTCACCATTCCATAAATTTTGGTCAAAACAGGTGTCGCTTGAAAGTAGAAGTCTCCGGAACATATCGGCCTTCGACTCTTCCTCTAGTACTGTGCCAGGTCCCTCGTCAATATAACCAAGGTTATTCCAGCCATTGAAGCCGCCATCGTTGCTGCCGTTCATTTGTTATTAGAGTAGATACTTACCGAATAGCTGAGGCCAACGTTTGAATTATGCGCGCGGAATTTATCAGTACCATAACGAGACTTCCGACTGGCAGTGTGCGAGCCGCACAGAGATGGTACGAACTTTGCCGGAAAGAGTACTGAACCGGCGAAGAGGTGAAGCGAAGCATAATATCAGTACTAGAGTTCATGAACAAAATATGATCAACAGAAGATATGTAAAAACGCGAAATAGGTGCTCTCTTTCTCTCTCTCTCTATAGATCTATATTTATATTGTCTATATATATTGGCTGGCATTACTTGTAACAGAAACTAGGAGCGAGTAATGGCTTTTCACTCTTCCCGATGCTTTCAAATTCTAGAGCAAATTCACCGACAATATATTTTTTTTAAATAGAACACAGGGCGAAAACAAATCAAGTTTCAAGCTATGCTCACAACCATCCTTCAGAGGTTGTTAAGGAATGTTTTAATAGTGTCTTTCGGCCCATTTGGAATCTGATACCTGCACACACAGATCTCCTTTAAATCGTTATCAGTTCCAGGCGGTGCAGACTGAAAGAAAATAAAAGTAAAAAATTATATAGAGAAAAAAAAATTCTATTTCGGTTACGGAAAGTACAACTATTATTTGCTGTTAAATAATGGGAGGAGCTGACACCGCCAAGAATATTTCTATAGATACATTGGAGACTGACGTATTGATGAGCAGCACAGTTCGAGAAGAATCCACAGAAGCAAAGAACAACGAGAACTTAGTTCATCGGGACTTCACAGATGTCTGCGATGCAGATCGATCTCAGGAGCAAGAGAGTAAGGACACTGACAGTATAAGTTTTGAAGCAAAATTGAATGATCCAAAGGAAGCAAAAGTTGCTAAAGAAATTGATGCAGAACAAGAAGAAATTAGCAGGCTTCCAGAGGTAGCTTCTGCACCAGAGAATTCAAAGACTACTCCCGAAACGGCTACCAGTTCTGCCTCAACAGGATGGGATCGCAGCCACGAGAATTCATGCTTAGAATCAGATAACCAAATAACACCCCAGTTTACAGAGATTTCTGAAATCGAGCTTACAGAGGTCAAAAAAAATACAGTGAAGACTGCCGACAAGGAAGTAAGTGAAATGTCGGATGCTACAGAAATACACCCAGCAAAAAGAAATCAGAATGGACATAATGCCAACGTGAAAAGTGATGATTCAAAGGACTCCAAGGAATTGAACGATGATGCTATTTTCAACCCAGACAACAATTTGTCATACAGTTCAGACGAATACGAATCATCCATTCAATCTAGTGATAGTTCCTCTGAATCCGACGAATCAAGTTTAACAGCTTCAAATGATTCCAAAAGTACCAACACAGATACATCAAGTGATGACGATGACTCTAAAAGCTCATCAGATGAAGCCTCTATAGTTTCTTTCCTTGAAGAGGAGGAGACAAAGGACGACGACGAGGGTCCTATTCACTCCAAGAATGAGGTTCTGGATGAAAAGGCACCTGTGCTGCCACCAGAATTTCATATTCCTGAGAAAGCTCCAATACGGTATCTAGGAGATGTGAAAGCGCTTGTTGAAAAGAGTATAATCATTGAGTCGAAGGTTTCTGCTGAATATCGCGTTCTCAGAGAAGGCGCTATTTTGTGCTTAGAAGATAGAACACCAGTCGGCCCGTTGTTTGAAATATTTGGACGATTACAGTCACCAGACTACAGAATAAAGTTCAACTCAGATGAGGAGTTGAAGCAGACAAAGGTCCAGATTGGAAGCAAGATTTTCTATCTTGTCCCAAGTGCTGAATTTATTCCCACCTCACAAATTAGAGCTATTAAAGGAAGTGATGCAAGTAATATTCACGATGAAGAAGTGCCAGAAGAGGAACAAGAGTTTTCTGATGATGAAAAGGAAGCTGCTGCCAAGAGAGCAAGAAAAAGACGCAAGAACAGATCTAACAAGACAGGAAACAAGAAACAGCGTTTCCAGCCTGGAGAAATCCCCGCTCATATGCGATCACAGCTTGTATCGTTACCAAGCCGTGCAACTCCTCAGAATAACATTCCACCAAGCACAGTTGACAAGAATACTCGGACACCTTCGACTGCATCAAATCCTATCATGGGTTTGGCAACCATGATGCAGAACATGCAACAACTTATGAACGTTGTCAATCCTCATCTTCAACCTCAACAATACCCTCGACAACAGTCACAAATACAACAGCAGCCGGAATATCAAGTTCCAACCTCTTTTTACTATAATTCAAACACACAGCTCAATCAGGCTAGGAGCCTGGCTCAACTGACGTATAATTTAGGCCAACAGGCAAAAAATACAGTCGACACACTTACTCAAGCCATAAACACTATCACCGGACAGACTAATAATAACAACACAAGGGCAACCTCAGGCAATAATCATTCACCCAAAGATGATGATGATGATGATGATGAATATGACCCCGCCACTCAAAATTTTTAATTTATTAATGGTTATTGAATTGCGATTTTTCTGTGTAAGAATATAATCTATAAAATGTGAGAATAACTTTCCGCAGCAATATCTAAGGTGCTTTTGGGAAATCCTGCAAGTGCTGCTATTTCAAGTGCATGGGAGTGATCACTTACGCCTCCTTTCAGCTTATGATCGAACACAATCTGTTCATCAATTGGTGAATTCTTAGTGTCGATCCTTTTCATTTCCGTCTTGAAGAAGGAAATATGAGGTACCAGTTCCTTATTTTCGGCAATAAGATCGAACAATTCGGGACCAAAATGTGTAGCAAATAAAACTTTGGACCTATTCTTCATGACCATCGTCACCAAGGAAGCATATGCTATTGATACCCCTTCTTTAGTTGATGTTCCTCTTCCCAATTCGTCGACTATAACTAGGGACCTCTCCGTCGCATCTCTTAATATTACAGCGGTCTCATTCATCTCAACCATGAAAGTTGACTGGTTTTTAAATATGCTGTCTGAAGACCCGACTCGGGTAAATATCTTATCAATCAGCCCTATTTCGGCGGATTTTGCAGGCACAAACGATCCGATCTGTGCTAGTATGGCAATGAGCGCATTTTGTCGCAAGAATGTACTTTTTCCACCCATATTAGGTCCAGTAATCACCCAAGATTCCCCACCGCTAATATTACAAGAGTTCGAGGTAAAATTTTGAGTATTGACTCCTTTAATTTTCAATCCCTCTTCCACAACAAGGTGACGTCCTTCCACAATGTTGAAACCAGTTTCGTTAGTTATCTTAGGGCGCACAAGGTTCTTCTCTATAGCCATATTGGCAAACGATTGCGTGATATCAAGAAATTCGATGATGGGTGAGACAAGTCTTAGCTCATTCGAATGATCGAATATCAAATCTTTCAATCTTGCCATAATCCTCTCTTCTTCTTGCGTAATTTCCGCTTCCAAGCACTCCAAACAGTAGCCCAGTTTTTTCCAGGGCTCATAATAAACCTTCACGGCGGATTTTGTTCTATGGAATATTTTAAAGCCTTTCTCTTCAATCTTATCCATCGAGTCCTTCCCTGAACATTTAATTTCAAGTAGAAAATGGTTCTCTTTAAAATCACGGATAAGTTTGACATCAGAGCTGACGTCAGAACACAATTGCTGTGTTGTGGAAAGCAAGTTGTCGTAATCCCTTACATACTTGTCATACTTCGTTCTTAGCTTCCCTAAATATTCTGATGCCGTTCTTTGAATAGCCCAATAATGCCTTATAATATCAGGATCCAACCTGTTACTGTCTGGTTTTACAATTCCGACTTTGGGATCTATTGTTGCTTGAATCCTCATTGCTACTTCATGTATTATTGGACACGCACTGATACTATCAAATAGTGGTTTCACTAGCGCCTTTACATCCTCTGTGCTTTCAACCATTTTCATTATGCCTTCAACAATAAAAATTGTTGAAGATAACTCAAGATATTCTATTACGTCTGCTCGACCATTGTCCACACGCCGTAGAATTCTTGGTACGTCCGCCGTTGACTTAAGGTATGAAACAAGATCATCTCTGAACAATGAATTGCGGATGAAAGCCATGACAAAGTCGTGTCTCTTTTTAATTTCATTGATCTCTGTTGAAGGTGCTAGTAACCAACTACTTAACAATCGAGCACCAGGAGTGGTCACAGTTTTATCGATAATATTTGCTAGAGCACCTATCTTAAAACCTCCCCGTATTGTTTCCGTTAGTTCTAGATCTCTAGCTGCCCTTGCATCTATTTGCATGACAGTGTCCGGGAGAGATCTCTTCGGGAGCTGAAAGTTAGTCTTATAATTGGGGAGACACTCATCAAGATACTGTAACAAGTAATTCACGGCGGATATTTCCTTCTGACTGCATGTGTCAAAGGTTGCACTTAATAAAGTGTTGTTGTCATTAAATCTTGAAAAGTGTTGCTCTAGACGCTTGTGAGTTTTTTTCATAGAGTACGGTGTGATATAATAATGCTTAAGTTCTGAGAAATTAGAGTAGTACCTGCTATTCAGAAGACGATCAAGATCAAAAGAAGGAGAGATAATGATCTCGGAGGGATTAATTCGAGTAATTGTGGCCATTAACATGCTGAAGTCTGTTTCAAGGATGAAAAAAGTTCCTAAGGACACATCACACCAACAGAGACCAACCTTTCCATCCAGATATCCATACTTGAAAGGATCTTCAGGGAAGACAACAGAAAGAAGAAAATTATTCTTGTGGTAATCACGAAGGTCATCGTCAACTATTGTGCCCGGAGTGACCAAGCGATCAACAGGTCTCTCAATCTTATTCTCCATATTTGGACGCTTCTGCTCACAGATTACAGCCTTGAGTCCTGCATTAAATATGATCTGAAGGTACTTGTCTAAACGGTAATCAGGGAATCCAGCAAACGGAACGCTCTGCGATTTCAAAGTCTTCTTAGTGAGTGTGATTCCCAATACTCTGGCATACTTTTCAGCCTGGCTAAAGTATAGCTCATAGAAAGAACCGACTTGCGTCAAAATCACAAACTCTCCATCCTTCCTATTGGAATACTTGTCAATACGGTCTTTCATCTCTAGGTAAAAGTCGGAAAGTGATGAAGTTTCTCCGGTAGTCTTATTAGGTTCCTCCTTTCCCTTGCTATCCACCCTAGATGACGTATCCTTGGATTTCTTTGTCCTCAACTTCTTCAAGGAGCCTTTCCTTGATTTTGATTTTTTAATCTGCTCCTTTTCTTCTTTTGACTTGGCATGCTCAAATTCTTGCTTTCTTTCCGCCCTAAGTTTCGTGCTCTTTGATTTTTTCTTTCCAGAGTCATTCGATAATTTCTCGTCTACTTTCTGAAGATTTTCTTCGGGAAGTTCGCTAGCTGTAATAATTTTAACCTCATCCAGTCTCATAATCAATGGTTTCGAAGTCTTAGCAGACTGAAAATCAGGCGAAACAGCTTGATCAACCGCTGATCCAGTATTTAGTTTTCGAATCAACTGTAAGCCAGCATTTTTTCGGTTCCCAAAGGTTGTGCACAACAATGACCTAATCAGATATTTTGTCGATCCCATAATCATCCTTATTTTGATTCAGTACTCATATACAAAAATTTCAATTCAACCATTTCACCGACTAATTATATAGTATGAGAAACTCAGACGATTGAAATTTATTCAGTGCGATTATGATCAATCGCGTAACCCCAGAAGTAAAGAGTAAGTAAAAAATATCTCATGGCATCAGACGGAAGCTTTTTTTTTTTTTTTTTTTTTTTTTTTTTTTTTTTTTTTTTTATTTATTTCCTGTTCGGTTTTCGAAAGTGGAATTGTTCACCAGTGCATGTATAAGATGCTACTAGGCGAGGGAATCCTTGTAATTTGAATCGAAAGAGCCACGTATTGCCGAATTTAGACATAACTCATAAAGTATATCAAGTCGGTAATAATACCGTGACCAAACTGTAGTATTACCATCACCCTTCTACAAACAGAACCTAGACTGGTATATCTAACTCGGAAATAATGTGACATCCTGTTCTTACAATTGAGCCTGTAGGTGTGCTCTTGCCATGTTGCATATCCACATGCTCACGTCGGCGCTTAATTGCCAACAGGCACATCTTTCGACAAGGTCACTTCTAAGCTTGCTTTATTTTGGACACCTAACTATAAGAGCACCAATAAGGTAAATGTATTCTGAGAACTTTGATCAATTCACACCCAACAACCCATTTTGCAATTAAGGAACCATACTATATTCACATTTATTCACATTCTACTGATTAATTGAGTCCACAACCATAAATCTACAAATTCTGTGTAGGGCGGGCAGTGCTCTTGGTGACACAGAAATTCATCCGGGCTGTCATTTTTATGAACTTGTGACCTTTTGAACAAGAGCAACCATAGAGTTTTGACCTCTTTGTTCTTACCGATATTACTTGCTATGATACAGACAGACATACAGTCGTCTGCCGTTGGAGTAGGTACCAAGTTATCTAATTTGGACAATGGTGCATTAGGAAGGTTAGAAGAGTTTCAGATGAAGATAGAACGTTCAGCTGCCGGGTCCACTAACAGCGATACTCTTGTCAGCGACAGTAAGAATGATGTAGAAGCTCCTCTTGATGATTTTGTGTCGCCAACGACAATAAATGGTCGTCAGAAGAGCACATGCTCTGCTCCAGTGAATGCAAATTTAGCCGAATCCATCCGACCTTTGCCTAAGAAGGCAATCAGTGTTTCGGAGGGTATTCCACTGGTAACAAAACCAAAGATTAACACTCATGCCGCACGAGCATCTACAGCAAGTTCGATTGCACCTTCTAACAGAACTATTAAAATTGCCGAGAGATACCAGCATGCTCAGGCACATGAAGCAAGCAGCAAACATTCCATCAGAAATAGGAAATCTAAGGATCAAGGAAAGCACGGGAAAACGGGAAGATTTCACATAGATGTCCCTCTTGCAGAGATCACTGAAGAGAAGACCAACCGGAATGAGGAAATCATTTCTAGCATGGTGACCGGTATTAGATTTGCTGTCTCCTCTAGAACCAACTTACTGAAGGAAATCAACGACCAAGATTACAACGAAGTTTCAAAGTTTTCTTTTGACAATGCCAGAAATGATAGACCACATACCAAATACAAATTTAAATTCAAGGATTATGCACCTGAAGTATTCAGGCATTTGAGGAGTGAATTTGGTATAGACCAAGGCGACTATTTGCTTTCAATAACTAGAGAAGTCTCTGAATTGAAGTCAATCAGCTCTTCCGGGAAGAGCGGATCATTCTTTTATTATTCAGGGGGTTTAAGATTTATCATCAAGACCATACGACATGCTGAGTATTTGCAGCTCCGGAAAATACTTAAAAGGTATTACGAATACGTGAAGCAGAATCCGGATACATTGCTCTGCCAATTTTACGGCCTCCACAGAATTAAAATGATGTACGGTATCAGGAAGGTTTACATAGTGGTGATGAATAATATTTTTCCATTTTACGCAGGAAATGGAAACTGTGAAAGGTACGACTTAAAAGGTTCAACGTTTGGTCGGTACACTGACGTTGAGAAGGAGAGGAAGAAGGGCAAAGTTGACATATGCAGAAAGGACAATAACTGGTTAAAGTCCACTAGTACCATAATATTACCTGCTGCAACAAAGAATAGGATACTGAAGCAATTGACCAAAGATGTAAAGTTTTTGGAGGAATCTCAAATCATGGATTATTCCCTTTTACTTGTGATTCGAAGATTAGCTGATGAGACGGTTATTCCCTCCATGCCCACAAACTCTATGGACCACAATATAGAGGCAGAGGATGAGGACAACCACAAGATTCCAATAATATACTACCTCGGAATAATTGACTGTCTAACACACTATTCTACAATCAAGATGCTAGAAACACACTTCAGATCTTTGAGCCATAGCAGATCGACTATTAGTTCGATTCCACCGGTGGAATATGGAGAGAGATTTATTAAATTCATGGAGGCCGCATTCTACAAAGATAGAGATAATAAAAAGACCGTGTAATATGATCATGGCGGTTTTATGTTTAATTAATACAGGGGCAGCGGCTGGTAGAAGAAGGAACGTGGTGCGCACGGAATTATTGGGAACCTGTTTCTGGAAACTCCAGTTTGTCAACTATTAGCTTAAAAGAACATATTTTGAGGATCACATAGAAAATACGAATGTGCTTTACTTATTAGTATAGGGAACTACACTACAATATGTACTGAAGGATTTATTGGCAGATAAATCCTTTCAACTAATCACAAACAAAGAACAAATTACAGAAAGAACACCTCAATAGCACGCACACGATAGATGAAACGAACACTAATCTTAAGAGTACTAAATATACAACATAAAAGCAGAAAATCATTCTTCGATATTATTTTCGTCGTCGGCAGCTGGAGCTGGTTTCTCAGCATTATCTAAATTTGATTCAGGAACAGGCTCGGCAGGCTGAACAGTCTCAACTGGCTCTACAGTTTCAACCGATTTAGTAGGCTCAGTAGGCTCGGCAGGTCCGGCAGGCTCAGTAGATTCAGCAGGTTCACCAGGCTTGGTTTCATCAACTGGTTCAGCACCTTCCACCGCACCTTCCGGATGTTCTTCACTACCCATTTCGACATCTGCACTTGAAACAGCAGGTTCAGAGGGCTGTTGGGTTGGAAGTTCAGCTGGCGCTTGCATCTTTTGACCTCCCTCCATTCGGGCATAACTAACATGCAGATCTCTGTTACCATACTCATAGTTGTCGAGCTGCTCAACAGCATTTGCTGCACCTTCTTCCTCGGCGAACTTCACCACAGCATTTCCAGAAGGACGGTTAAGTCTATCATATTGAAGTTCTGCCTTTGAGACAGTAGCAATACTTCCGAAAAGATCAAAAAGATCTGAATCGGTGGTCTCCCAAGGTAAATTAGAGACAAACACAGTATCACTTGGCTGTCCGTCACCAACGACACCTTTAACGAAGCTAGTATTCTTACTTGGCTCTCTTCCGGAAAAGCGGCCAGGTCTGACGTCGATTGTTCTACCATCCAGTTGATAGCCATTAAATTGCTCAATAGCCTTTCGAGCTTCGTCTGGATTACTGTACACGATAATACCAAAGCCTTTAGATCTACCCTTATGGTCGGTTCTGACTTCTGCACTTTCAATTTTGCCTGCACCTGCAAAGAGTTGCCCCAACTCATCTGAACTTAGTGCAAACGGTAGATTACCGGCAAACACTTCCGTTCCATCCACCTGCATCTGTTGAGGTGGGTGTTGCATGTCTCTACTGTTTCCTCTGAAGGAATCTCCGCCACGTTCTCTGCCAAATCTACCGCCTCTTTGTCTTTCATCCTTCTTGTCTGGTGGAGGAAGATCTTCCCTGACGAAAATCTCTCGGCCATCAAAGTCTGTTCTATCGAACATCTCAATGGCTCTCTGGGCAGTTTCGTGATCGGCAAACTCGACGGTACCCATTCCTCTAGAAACTCCATGGGATGTGACGATGTCTGCACGAACTATAGGACCAGCTTCCTTAAAGCGGTCTTTGAGATCTCTCCATGTTGTGCTGTATGGCAGGTTTCCAATGAAAACTGAATTTTCGTGATTTCTAGCACTCTTAATTTCGTAGTCACGAGCACCTCTCTCTCTACCACCTTCCTGTTCTCCTCTATAACGGTAAGAGGAATATCTTCCTCCTCCATATCCTCCTCTTCTATAAGGAGTAGAAGATCCTCTATAACCAGAGTAGTATCTACTTCTATCATCTCTTCTTGGTCCTCTACCATGATCTCTGCCATATCCACGCACAGGTGATCTCTCTCTTTCGAGATCACCGGATGGCTGCTGTCTGTCTGGAGATCTTGAACGATCCTAAATATTGGTTAGTGTCAAGGGATAGTCGAAACATTGACAATCCTTCATGGAATGCAGCCTCCAGGCCTGTGATGTAATCGACAGAAACAAGCTAAAACTCCACCAGAAGCACATATACCGATACCGACCACCAATTCAGATAGATAACCGTTACCAAAAAGAGGAAGCTTCTCATGCCATTCTGCTTAGTCCTGAGCAAAACTACGTCACCAACCAGTTGCTGGACTCTAGAAACGGGTAGTCACTTAAATTACGTTATGCATACTCTTGTATATTCATCTACGTCCATCGATTCCGACATAGTTTCTGCTTGCTAAATAGAATTCTGTTGATCCGATGGGTGAAATTGAGGAGTTTTTTTTAGCGCAGCTGAAAAATTTTTCGGAGAGAAAATGCGGGGGGGGGGGGGGCTGCAACGCAAGCAGCTAATGTATATGATACCGAAATACCGACATTCAAAAGAAAAAAAGAAGAAAAAGTTGAAATTCGGAAATAAATAATATATTACTACTAGACTATATTTTATGTGAATATATGTGAAAAAGACACCACCTAAATGTGTGCAATTTTTACCCAATGACTGGGCGATGAAGTGTGTGAGAGTTCTCGGCGCTAAACGAAATCAAAGATGTGCTAGACACTATATGAGAGAATACTATATGAGGGAATACCAACACAAAATACCACAGAGTGTTTTTAGGCCACAGCTAGAAATGAGAAAACTGAATTCTTACCCCGCTATCACCATAAACTTACATCTTCACACCGACGTTTATTAACCCTATACCCTTATTCTCAATTCAAATAACCCTTACAGTTTGGAGCTCCACAAAGACATGGGATCCTTTCCTTATCATCAGTCTCCCTCTCAAACTTGTAGTCATATGTAAGCTCCTCATTGGCAGCAATATCTCTCAATGCATAAATAACAATGCGTTTCTTTCCATCCACTTTAATGATCTTGGCAGTACATGAGGGATCGCAAGAGTGGTTTATAAACCTTGCGATTCCACCCTTTTTTGATGCATCAATCACTGTGTTGTCATCCACCCTAAACATATAGGATGAACCAATTCCTGACCTAAGATACCTCTTTTCACGAACGTCAGCAACCTGTTGACGAATGCGCTCACCAACATATTCAATAATCATCTCCCTAGCAGCTATTGGTTCCAATGCATAAAGCCCCCAGTTATGAATGGCTGATCTTGCAAACTGAACAGGTTTAGTCCTCTTGTTCAATTGGTTCACCTCTAAAATATCTGATTCTGCACCCAAAAATTGTTTCTGCGCAGATATATCAGCAGCGAACCTTCGGTTGAGAGCTCTATTAACCCTAGAATTGTAAAGGTTTGCTTGCAGAGCCGCATCATTAACATCTTCATGTTGCACTGTAGCAAGCAATTTACGGGCACGTCTTCGGTACGGCAAGTATTCAATCTTTACCTTGTCAGCAATCTTCCGGTAACCCTCCGTTCTGAAACTTCCAGATCTATTTTGGAGTTGCTTATTGGCCAAAACTTCTGCTGCATAATCAAAGGTCTCCGCATCAGGTTCAGCAGATTCACTTTGATGCAACAATTGCTTATTCCTTTCTTCGGCATCGCAGACCTTCCACGACCAATAACGAATATCCTTCACAGGCTCCCCATCCGGTAGAGTATTCATAGAAAATTTTTTGGCCAGCTCAAAATCTTCATTGTCTTTGATCATTGACTTGAACCATTCAAGACCGTGAGGCGTGTCCTTCTCCCATTTATCCTCATAAACGGGTTGTGGAGTTTTAGATGCAACAGGAAGGTATATATCAAGCAAAGAGGCATCAGATGCAACAGCCGATTTTGCAAATTCTGGTTGAGACTCATCTTCGGGTGATGTTGGCTGGGAAGAAACCGGTTTACTTTCTTCCTCTGAAGAGGAAATGGTATTACTCGTCTCTTTCTTAGCACGCTTTGGAAACGATTGCACACTCGGTTCTTTAATAGTTCTCTTTTTCGACTGTGGTTCCTCCTCTTCCTCCTCTTCCTCCTGAGCTTCTTCTTCCTCTTCTTCTTCCTCTGGACTCTCTTCCTCTTCTTCTTCAAGACTCTCTTCTTCTTCTTCTTCTTCACCGACAGACATTATGCCTCTTCCTTGGCTCAATTTTCTGCCTGTTCTGTTTCTTCTTCCCGAAGTTAACGAAGAAATCACAGCTGATTGGTGCTGCACCTTCATCCGTGTCAAACCAACCGAAAGACCCAGAAC
Source organism: Allodekkera sacchari (assembly GCA_030565225.1). Classification (NCBI taxonomy): domain Eukaryota; kingdom Fungi; phylum Ascomycota; class Pichiomycetes; order Pichiales; family Pichiaceae; genus Allodekkera; species Allodekkera sacchari. The sequence goes on from JAJMBG010000008.1 coordinate 202,471, forward strand.
CTCGTCTCTTTCTAATCTTACGGTTTGTTCATGCTTCTTCAACCTCTCCTGGCGTTTTGCTATCTCCTGCTTCCGTTCCTCCTGTTCCTTTTTTTTATATACTTCCAACTGCTTCAAGTAACGATCACTGTTCATTATTTGCAGGATCTTGGGACCAATCACTCTCTCTCGCAAGTCCTTAAGAAGGTACTTCTCAAACTCGTGAACCAAGTAAGCTCTAGCTTGTCCAACCGAGCTGATCTTGTCGCCGATTCTTGTTTGTGGCATAAGCTTATCTGGAACATACAATGTCATGTACATTTTGCGCTTACGGAAAGGACGTCCGTCCATCTGGTCAAAGCAAGTCTGTGCATCCTGCAAATCCCTGAAAACAATATAGAAGCCAGATCTATGTGTCAATATTCTCTCGCAATGATTAGGAGCCAAAGCCTTTCCGATTTCGACAGAGTTGACGCTTCTCGGGTTGACGAACCTCTCAGATATCCATATAAATGGCCGTCCTGCAATGTGCGAATCAAAGCGTGGTGGTAGATCTGCAGTAGATGCCGCCTGAATGTGCCTGTCATGGGCGGAAAGCTGCACAAGGGTACGTGGTTTAGCCTTTGTTTTACTATCTCTTAGACGTCTTTCTTGTTCTCTCTGGCGGCGCTCCTCTTCTTTTCGACGTCTTTCCTCCTTTCTCTGTTGCTCTAGTTTCCTCTCCTTTTCATGTTCATCTTGAATCTTTCTTGCGTTTGCAATGCGTTTTAATACGTCATGGTATAGATGGTTTTTTTCATTCAGACCGCACCGCACAAGTCGTCCTCCGATCGCCAGCTTGCGATTTGCATCGATGACTGCAGCTTGAGCTGCTCGGTGGGCGTCCTCTGCCGATCCACTGAAAGTGACGACGCACATCCCAAGTGGCACCGCTGTGGTAGGATCATCGACACCTCGGACTTGTGACACGGCGCCGTACACTGAAAAGTTGTTGCGCACAATTGCCATGGCAGTAGTACTGGGAAAGTTCCAAACCACAAGCTCGTTGCAAGGCCGAGGGCCGATAGAGTGTCGTGAATCATAGCGGTATGTTGGAGCTGAAAGCAGATCCAGCTGCGGGCGGAAAGTTTTGGCAAGTGCTTTGACATAGATTTTATTAGACTCGGTTCTTGGGTCTTGCACGCGTTTGGAAAATGGCTTTATGTGTTCCAAAATTGCTTTTTCGGATGCCCCATGGCCTGTCAACAATAGCTTATACGATTTGGAGGCTTTATTTGGCTGTCTGGAGATCTGATCGGCCAAATTCTTTGTGAAATGGTTTTGTTCAGAAATGTCTGCATAGTCGTAATTCTTCAAGAGCTGTGGAGGAGACGTACGGGGATTCCGAGACTTTGGTCGGCTGAAAGCAACGGGGTCCACAGGATCCCGATCTTCACTGTCTCGGCGTTCCGGCTCCATGTTGTTCTCTTCATATCCTGAAACTTTACGATAACGATTGTCATGATCCTGATGCTCCTCGCTGTGCCGGCCTTCTGCTCTACTATATTCCTCTTCATATGCTGCATCAGATCCGTACTCTCCATCGCAACCATTCTTATCCCTGTATCCCCTGCGGTACCCTTTTGTTTCTCCGTAATACTCTTTGCCTGGCCTTCTACTCTGTTTGTAGTGCTCTTCCTCGTACCCACCATCCCGGTAGCTGTGTCCTCTTTTCAAATCTAAGCTGTACTGCGTATCTTCTGTTGGCCGATACTCTGCAGCCGAAATATCCTTGAACCGGCGTCTGCTATATGGTCTTTCCCAACGTGCCGGACCTGCAAGTCGTGTTCTACTACGGCTGTGACTATGGCTGTGACTGTGAATGTGACTATTACTAGGAGTGTGGCTATGACTATGAGTGTGGCTGCGGCTGCGACTACGGCCCTGCTCGTACGGATGTCTAAATCCGGAGGCATCAAAGTCATCCAGCTCTCTATAACCCATGATTATAGAAAAGGGCGCCGATTTGGTAAGCAGAACTTTGTATATAAAGCAACTTCTGGCTGGTGAGATGTTGACTGCGAGATTCGAGAAATGTTTTTTCTGTCTGCGCCTGAAATTCACAATCGTGTGCGGGAAGAGCACTATAGCAGACGAGATGACCAGCAGATTTGTAGCGGCAGAAGAGGCAGATCAGACTCGAGGAGATAGCTATGTAGAAGGAGCTGGTAAGATAGATAAAGGTAAAGAGGGGAACTTGAAGAAGGCGCCAGAAGATAATGATAGAGGAGTTATTCGGGAGAAAAAGTATCAAGCCAGTGCCGGTGCTGAAGCAGTTGATCTAGCCAACAACAGCGAGCGCAAAACATTGTATGACCAGCTGCAAGACTACAAACTCAGCCAGTACAACGAGACAAAGAAAAAGCTGGACGATCAAATGGCCCGTTTCAGCATGCACGATGGATCGATAAACTACTATAGAGAACTCGACAAGCAGAAGCGGGAGCGCAGAAAGCGCCAGCAGCAGCAGCAACAGGCAGAAATCAAGCAGTTCAGACAGTACAGCAGCAAGAGAAGTAAGCGGCCTGGCGCTGGAAGTAGTATTGAGTTTGCTGAGAGCACAGCTGGGATAGCTCCGCAGGTGTCATTTAAAATTCGCAAGATCTCCGGCATTTCGTCTGCACATCGCACAGATACCGCTGGAAAGGCCGTCCAAGAAGAGAAATCGGTTGGTGGTACTGGAAAAGCGGTAGGATCTCGTTGTCCTACTGATCAGTCCAGTCAGCCAGCAGCTGTTGGCTCTAACGTCGCTACTTCTTCGAGTGTTTCTAAATCTAGCCGGAAATCCGCCCCGGGATCCACTACTGTACCCACTGGTTCGTCTACAATCAATCCTGCTGCGCCTTCTCACAGTGCATCAGTATCTAAATCGTCGCCGCATATAGGTCAACAAACGTCATCAATCAGCGGCTCATCCTCACCTTCTTCTCCTTATCTGGGCTTATCGCTTGACTACTCTTCAGATTAGCGGTGTAAGGATTCTCCAAAGTGTTGTTTCGAAAATTTTTCCTCGCTTCTTCCGTGAAGTGAGTGAACACTACCACGAGCCATTTTTACTAGTAGTCGAATCCACTCCTGCATATCAAACATGCTATTTAATCTCATTAGATCGGGTCTCCAGAATGGTCTGAGATCTATGACATCAACTTCTGTGTCAGCAGTCGGACAGGTGAGGTTCTCATCTAACGGACACAGGGTGGTGGTGAAGACACACAGAGCTGCCCTCAAGAGATGGAGAAAAACAGCCGAAGGATATAAAAGGGGAAAGCAAGGTAGAAAACATGGAAATGCCGGCTTCACAAGCCAAGTTCTAAAAAAACGAACCGGTATCGCATACTCCAATGCCCTGCAAACAAATCGTTTAAAGAAGATGCTTCCTTTCCTATGAACCACAATATTAATGGACTTCTTCGCTTCTACTTCGTGTACATATAGCTAATAATAATATAGATCATGCATCCGTTACTGCTACACATTATGTTAAACATTATTACTCTTGCTCTGTGGTTTTTCTGATGTCACGATGCTGCTGCTCCACTGGTTTGTCTCGGGGTCTTTAATGAAGTTCACTGTTGGGAAGTAGTGATAGTTCACTTTCAGGGTCTGCGCCATTGGAATGTTGTCGAACGACACAATTCGTAGCTTGCAGTACGTATTATCCTTTATTTCACTCACAACTTGCAAAAACTCGTTCAATGTACGTGTCGGCTTCTCGTTGACATGAGTAATAAAGTTCGTCACTCCGATTGTGTAAAACCTTGAAGGAGAACCCTGCTCCATTGCTGTACAGTATACCTTTGAAGGAAGATTGTTGATTCCCTGTCTCACCCCATGGTGTGGTGCTTGTAATGCACATCCACACCAAAATACAACCTGATTTGTCACGTAATCACTGGCACAATTCAATTTTACCTTCAAGTCTGTAATGACCTTCTCTCTGACCACCTTAAATTCCAGCTCCGTAGCTGAAGGATCCAGCTGTTTGATCACTGACTCGATATCCCTATATCTCGTGATCACTTTGTCATTGACGGAAAGAATTATATCTCCTGGCTTTAAAGCGCATGCACGTTTGTTGTTCAGGCCAATGCTGACCATCGGAACATACAAGAACTGTAGCTTGTCCTCTGATATATCCTCCATCTTTTTGATCCATTCCTCAGGCACGCCATTGATTCGGGCTGTGGCAATAAGAATGGATCCAAACTCGGCATCAATGATCTTTAGTTCTGGCAGTTTTCCTCTCTTTAAGCATTCTAATTCCCACATCAAGTCTGTGACGTTCACCCCCATCGTATACATTCGATCCTCCTCTCCATCGCATGATAGCCAAAATGCACGTACAGTTCCATCATTGTCACAAATCACACCGGATCCACATTTCTGGCCACTGCTAGAGTTAATCAAAACTGCTTCGACATTAGTAGCTTTATATCTTGGCGCATTGGAATTTGTAGGAATATTAATGACGCCAACGTCACTAACCTTGGTTTCATCTATTACAATACGCAAATTCTTGTTGTATCCCACAAACACGACCTTTTCACCTCTCTCCAATGGCATAGTACCAAATTTAGGTGTCTCCACCGGTGCTAATACTAAAGATGGATCATACTTGACGATGGCATAACCCTTGGTAGGATGCAAGAACATCACTTTTCCTGGAACTATGATCGATTCGGCTATGGTTATATTAATATCACAAAGATCGTGGGCCACACAGTGTCTGGAGATCAACACATATCCGTTTTTAGCATCGATAATTACACCATAAGCCCTTCTGACATGTCCAGGAAATGAATCTAGAGGCAAGGGGAACACGGCTGTGACTAGAGCAAAAGATCTAATTAATTTCTTGCATGAATCTAGCTCTGTAGGAAGATCTGTGAACTTTGCGTGCTTAGGAGAATATTTCGGTGGTTCAAGAGGCCTATCCTGTATGTCAGTGAAGTCCCATAGACCTGTAACGTCATTTCTTGTTGCAAGTTTGAAGCTTTTGTTCCAATGTCTATCAATGTAAATATATTTGAATAACGGAACATGAGCATCTGTTAAATGGTGGTATTTGACAGGTATGAAAGCTCTATCTGGTATTGCTTTCATGACTTCAATAAAAGTATCAAGATCTGGAGTAGGTTTATCATCAACAGTATCAATTATCCAGCAGTTTGTCACGTCTGCGGAACCCAAAACGAAAGATCCTGCTGCATTACTAACGTATACACCGCCAACTGCAATGCCATATATCCTTGCCAATTGATAACTTAAGTCGTTAAATGTAGCACCACAAACAGAAAGATATCTATTTGGTGTAATAGAATGCAAGTCCTGAACCGTACACTCAATCTCAACATCTTTTCCTCCACGCTGGACCCGGATTTTAATGCTCTTCCCCACATTTTCGTCTAGAATTTCATCCACTGGCACAAAAGACGAAACCGGTTGGTCATTAATCGATATTAAGCAATCGCCCTCTTTGATCAAGTTATCTGCAGGTCCACCGGGTAATGCAATAGCAGAGACGAGTAAACCATTAATTCCCGGGAACTTCTTTCTCATCTTTTCCTCTGTTTCTGGAGTGAGGCCTAATCTACGGCATTGATCGAATGGCTCGAGCAACCATTGGACCTGGATTGTGCCTCTAGTAGTAGGCTTTCCTTGCTGAATGCATTTAAGGGCTCTCAAAGCTCTGTAAACTGGTAAGAAAAAATCGGTTGATGATTCAGTCGAACCTCCGGCCTGCAAAGCCACAGCATAACCCTCTATATTAACAACTGGCGATCCAGAAGATCCTCCTGAAGCAGAAGCAGCAGCCTGAATATACTCGGTGTTAAAGTCATTGTACGAGTTGGCTCCGTAGTCGGGTGCATTTCTATCCAGACGAGAAATGAATCCAGATAGAATAGACAACTTCTCACCCGAATCATTACCAATAACTCGAATCTCACATCCAACTTTAGCTAAGTCTGGTCGGAGCTGTAATTCACTTATCTGCATGTATTTAATATCTTTGGGATCGAACTTCAAGAATCCAAAATCGTGAACCGGGTCCCTGTATATTGGCTTAACTTCACATTCTTCGTGGTTATCGAACACTGCATATCCTATGAATGGACCAGGTCCCACAACATGTCTATTAGTTAAAATGATGCCAAGTTTAGCATCGACAACGAATCCGGTAGCTTCACTGCAGCATGCAGATTCTGTGTCAAAATCCTCCACTTGCATGAAATGGATGGAGACCACAGCTTTAACAACTTTCTCGACAGTTTTTTGCCACTGAAGATCGCCATAAAAACTAATTCCATTTGTTCCTTTATCTTCAGTCAAAGTAGAACTTTGATTGGCACCGATTTGTATTCCAAGTGGTTGTGTCTTTAACCTTTTGGCTGTGCCAGAATTTTGATCTGATCTGGCTCTCTTGGGTGAAGTTAAAGTCATTTTCAATGAAAACCAGAAGCTGAAATCTCTATGAAAAAAAAAAAAAAAAAAAAAAAGGGGGTTATCCAGGAAGGCGGACTTGGATATTAATAAATAAAGAGCCTTGATTTGTCTTCTCTGACAATAGTTACTCTAAAGTTCGGAGTTCTCTCTGATTAGGGTTTGGAAAATTTGTGAACGAAAATTTTGTGCGCGTTTTTCTATATATCTATTTCTTACATAATGCATTACTTAGTTCCTGTCTCCACTGGTTGTAAGAGTTGTCTGAAATTGGAGAGCTAAAGCAGATATCTGGATTCATAAATGAGCATAAAGAAGGTATTCCAGGTTCAATCGTGTTTGTCCCATCTGAGGTCATCTCTTCTAGGTCTTTGATCCACCTCTCCTCACCGCAAAGTTCACGCACAGCCCTGATCCACCGAGCTATGTCTTCTGATGTTAGACATCCGTTCTGTAGGGACAATAATCTTTGGTAGAACTTTGATTTGTATCCTATTTTGTTTTGTATGGCTTTTTCGTTTAATTTAAGAAAAGCGATGGATACAAGAGCACATAGAAGACCCCAAGGGTTGCTGACTTTAGTGTGAAATTTGCCGTATGTTTTCATTACATTCCTGGTGACGTCTTCAGGTATGTAGAAACGATTGCAGAATGATACCAAGTGTGCACTGGTAATCTCCTTTCTTTCCGATGCAAGGGCTTTAGATCTTGACTTTTTTTTAGGTTCTGCTTCTGCAGCTTTCAACCTTTCCCGGAGTAGAGACCCCTTACCTTTGGTCGCATTTGAAATTTCATAGGTTCTTTTCTTGGAAGGAGTGGTTTCTGGAGTAAGATATGGATTTTCAATAGATTTCAAATGTTTCGATGGAGTAGACGACCTTGATGATCTCTTCCGTTTCCTAGGGGTTGTCGGAGGTGACAGCGGTGAATATGGAGAAGATCTATTTTTCAAATCTCTCTTGAAGTTTAAAATCACGGATCTAATTTTCCTTGAAGGGATTGGAATCTTTAGTGTTGAAGGTTCTGGTAGATCTAATATGTGTTGAAATTTTTCTATGGTCACATAACAGCAAAGGTGATATCTAGCAACTTCAAACTGGGGATCTAACACTTGTCTCACACGAGACGATGCGTACAAGGAGTTGGAGTATTCGATGACCTCTTTAGGATATGGGGGCTCCATTGTGGGCGCTATATCCCTGATAGCATTTAGTATGAATTGATTTGACATGCTTTAAATGAATAAAACAAGTCCAGAGGGAGTTCTCCCCTTCGACTTAACTTTTCACCTTGACAAAAATCTCTCTCGGGACCAGCCACACGATGCGTCTCATAACATATCCCAAAAGGGAAAAATACCCAAAGTAGTAACTGCGGTTGCGTGTCTCGGATTCGGAGGAGTTGTTATTTGTGTTATAGAGGGCAGTATAGATTGGTGGCACACAAGGAGGAGGCAAGAAGCCAATCAAAATAACAAATGATATTCAGAGCAAAGAAAGATACGATTTGTTATCAGAATATATTTTCCAAAGATTTGTCTCTGCATTCATTCTCCTTAAACCTATCATTAGGTCCCTCTTGTGGCTATGTATCCTCCATTTTTCTGGTTATGTCTACATATACTATACTGCTAGTTCTATTCCACCTACTGTATTTTGAAGCTGTTACCAACCATTAGTGGTCCTCTCTGTCATCTCTCATGTTCTCAGCTTGCCGCGGTGGAGTCTCTGTGGCCGTTGTTATTTAGCCGTGCTTTCTTTTGACAGACTGATCTCTTAGCTTGTGTGAATGTAGTCCAGAAATGCCAAGATTACGCAGAGTGGAGAGAGAAAAGTATAACTTCGAAGACAGTGACAGTGACTTCGCGGAGCCAATAGATATTGATGATCAGAATGAAATAATACAGGAGCTTGAGGACCGGCTGCCGTTGAATCCCAATCGTGAACCCACATTTCAAGATAGATTAATACTGAAGAGCTTAGCGGTGCTGCAGATGGTCTTCGTGTTCGTAAATCTCATTCTTGTAACATATCCCTATTACAGAAAGAAGAATGTGTTTATGAGTTTTGGCTCGTGTCTTTCGTTTCTTCTGTCCACTCTTCTAATCAACTCGGAATTCATTCAATACCGTAATGTTCATCAGATGGTAAGTTTTATGTCCAATATTCAATTGGCTATTGGTAACTTGGCCTTGGGACTTGCAATTGCGGTTCTTAAGTTTCGATCCTATCAAGGTTATTTAGACATTATATATTTTATGCCGGTTATCGTGGCTGGCATTCTTTTGAACTTCATCAGGGATTATCATGAGGTGAAAAGAGGAATCGAAAACTTGAAAAAGCTAAAGTATCATTATAAATCAGCCTGAAATCAAGCATATGCATTTCCGAAAAACTGAAGTGATATCTCCGATCGTAACACCTCGGCTCTCTTTTTTGTCTGCTTCTTAATGAATTCGGATGTTGACTCTGTATGGTTGAGCGCCTCAAGCAGCCCGACGACCAGCAAGATCGCCTCCAAGTTTAAGGATTCCGAAAGAGATTTCAAATATTTGAAGGAGTACTTGAATTTCAGCCTAGCTACTGGGGAGAAGACCAACGGGAATTTGTTCTCCCATTCGATGAGCAGCATGCCCAGCGTATAGTTAATATCCTCGAGAAGAAGTGAAGTTGGCCTGGCGCTGCTAGCTATCAGGCTGTCGTTGATCAAAATACTGATTTGCATCTTGTCAACGCTCCAAATTTGTTCTAGTTTCATTATGCTATTATTTATGGCGTCTTGGTCGATGATCTGATCTTTCGCAATAATATCAATCGAGCTGCCTGTAAAAAGACCCTCTGAAGAAACTTCGGGTGAGCCACTTCTGTTTGGTGAACTACAATTTTTGAGCTCCCCTTGGTCGGTTATCTCCATCTTGTATCCTACAAAAGGCCAATATTGGCCATGAACTGCATTGAGTGATAGAAATTCATATATCATGGGATACTCTCTTTTGGAAATGTGATCATCGCCAATACAAATATTGAAGCTTATCATAATACCATTTTTATTGGCCAATGATAAAGGAGCACCGGGAACTATTTTGGAGTCGATCTCTGAGTGTCCGGAGAAGTTGGACATCAATGCCTGGTAAGATACCTGCAGCATTCCACCCCCCTTTATATGTATTGTTTCCATGTGGTTGATTCTTGGAGGCAACAAGCAGTGATTGATTAAATAGGGATGTGAAGATAAAAAGTTAAAAAAATGTCGAATATCTAAGAAAACAAAGTAGTCTACATTAGGGTAAAAGGAAAAATGTAAAATAAGCAAGAAAGAAAAACGGAAATAAAGGGGCAGCCATTTTACGTGGCCTAAGAATTTCGTGTTTGAGCCCACTACTTGCATTTTCCTCAAGAAATTTCACAGTTCATTAAGTATGTAAGCTAAATAAGTACGTTTGTGAGCCAACGTCTTATATCTCGTAAGCAATTTCCAGGCAACAAAACCTGGAAATGGTTGGGCAAGAGCAAAACGATACGATAGAAGTAAATCAAGCAGAACCCATGACACTTCCGTAATTGTTGGGTTCTCTCCCTGGGATTGTGACTCCCTTGTAAGAAGAGTTGGACTCGTAAGGGTAGCAGGAAATGATGTACCAGCAGTGGATAAGAGCAGGTAAGAATCCTAGAAAACAAAGGGCGATGTTGATCCAGAAATCAGCAGAACATATGCCTCTCTTAATGGCAACGGGAACAAATGGAAGAAAGACTCCAACAAAGGCCAAAAGCCAATCTCTTGCATGCATTTTCGTTTAATTGATAGTTTAGTTTACAGAAAAAAATGCAACGTCTCCCCTGCACAGCACATTGGTACCACAGTTATTTCTTTCACTATTTATAGGTTGCTATCGTACCGTGAAAATAGCAAGGTTTTTGGCACGGAAATTGCGGGGCGACGGTGTGCGGCTGTTTACTGTTGCTCGGTAGACAAATACTGCTTTACCAAGAAGAGCTGGGAGAAAATAAGGATGTGGATGTTAGGTAGCTAGCTGACTGGTTGGTCATATGAAGTGGATTGTTATGTGTATTTATGTATTTTGGTAGAGGAGACATCTGATGGAAAGATTTGAGGCTTAATTACACAACGGATAATGCCTTTTTGATAGATTGACTTATTTTACACATGCATGGGCATTAGCAGATTAATAGTCTTTACCGCAGTTAAGTGATGCGTCGCCAAAACGGCTATTGAGCATCATGTCAGAGAAAGTTTGACAGAGTTTTAAATGTTGGAACATTGATTTTTTTAGACGATTACTTTACCAGTAAATTCTGATTGCTTAATTTTTTTTTTTTTTTTTTTTTTTTTTTCATTCTTACTATTGCATGTTCGCCTACTCTCCCTGTCCTGTTTTCATATCTTACCTAATTAATCTTTTTACTTGATATGTACTAGAGAGACTGGTTGTGAGTCCCCAGAGAACACTTAAGGATTCAGTTACAGAGATCATTAACGATGCAGTGTCAGAATTTTACCGTAAAACGTTATTCAGTTTAAGTGAACCAGTGAGTTCTTTAGATACTACTGATATCGTCATTGTAACATTTCTACTCCCGTTGTTGATCCAAATTGAGGACTATCATATCACCAGTAGATTGGCAACTCCTTGTTAATTTCATTGGGGTATATTTCCCAGAAATATCTTTTTTTTTAGGTTCATACAGTTCCTACGTTCGCAGTGTACACCTATTTGCTATATAATATTGCACCCACGCAAAGCAAATATGCACATGCGTCTCATAAATCCAGGCTGCCGATTTTCAATCCGGTAAATTAATGATTCAAGGTTCTTTATGTCCTGCAAGTTCTGTCCGCCATCTATTTGTTCACTTTCAAAGGCCAAGTTTTCAAAGACACGGCGAATCCCTTCATGATCGTAGTTTATTTTGTCGTCAGTCTCGTCTGGTTTCTTCTCTGTTCTTTGATCGGAAGAAGACTCGATTTCTGGTGAAGTATTTGGCGTGCTGCATGGAAGTGCTGCAAATGTTCCAGGTGATGCACTTTCTTCCTCGCTGTCGTTCCTTCTTGTTGCCTCGAACTCCCAGCTCATGTTCGGCCCAAAATGGATGGTGTCCAGTTCAAGCCGGTGTTTCGGCCGTCTTTTGAATGGAAATTGGCGATCTTTCATCGCTGCCTGTTTTGCTAGCAATAGCTGCGGGATAGGGTTTGATCTAAATCGCAATCGGGTAATGAATCGGTATCTTAAGAGTTGCGTTGCGGAAGGTCTGTTTTCTGGAATTTTGCATAGGCAGACCCTGCTAAATTCTTTTATATGGTTACTGTATAGAGACCCTTTCAAGGTTGGGGCTGGGCGTTTCGGTAGCTCAAATAATGCCTTCATTGGATCTTCTTCTGAGTGTGGTACCTTCCCTGTCACCAGCTCCATCAATGTGATCCCCAACGACCAAATGTCCACTTTCTCAGTGTATCCATTTTTCCGCTGCACTATTTCTGGTGCCATCCAATAAGGTGTCCCGACAAAGGTACTTCTTCGTACTGAATTCAACAACTGGCCGCTTACACCAAAGTCGGCTAGTTTGACATGGCCATCTTCTGTAATAAGAATATTGGCAGCCTTAATATCTCTGTGGATTACCTTCCATCCATGCAAGTACTCCAATGCTCTCAAGGTGTCTCTAATAATAAAGCCAGCAGCTGTCTCGTTCAACTTCTTGTGAACCCTCAATAAATCGGTACATGATCCGCCGTCACAATATTCCATTACAATGAACATTGTCACATCCTGGATGCTGGTACTGTACCATCTGGTCAAATACTCACTTTTCATTCCCCTAAGCAGATTGATCTCTTCCAGTAGAACTGGAATCTCATCTTCTGACTTCTCGATATTAACAGCTTTTACTGCCACAATTGTACCACTTAATGTGTCAAGTCCTTTGTAAACGTCCCCAAAGTTGCCACGTCCTATGCATTCCAGTAATTGGATGTGTTTTCCAATAAATGTATTTGGTGGCGTTAAAAACGCACGATTAAGAGCAGAAGAAGATGGAATATCAGGAGAAGCAAAATGCGCATTTCCATGATGTTTTAACCGTGGAGAAAGATACATAGTCTAGCCACTGCAAATTCGAAGCAAAGTTTATAGATGAAGCTCAGTTGCAATCCCAAGAAACGAATTCACTATATATCGCCTGACAAAGTGAAACAAGGTGGCAGCACACAAAAGAAGAGCGAATTGCCCCTTTATCTTATTTTGACATTAAGAAACTATGAGCGGCATATATATGCCTCTTGTATTGCACTCGATAAGCATGCACATACCTCAGCTTGGCCTCTCCTCTCAGATGCTCACTCATCCTTTCATCTTTCTTTTCAACAAGTTGAATTTCTCTCTCGTGGATAAATGGCTTCCTTTGTTTCTTGATGAACTTCTAGAAATTGTTTTTTCCAAGCCAGGTGTAGCAGTTTGATGCGTCTGAATATGCGAGTGCTCCGCATTAATACTCGAAGGAAAAATATCCTTCTCATTTTCCGGTCTATTTCCAAAAATCTTATCAATCTTGTGTTGCCAGTAGTGCTTAGCCTGATCCGTTAATTGGGCATTTTCATCCACCTTATCACCACATTTGCATCCATTTAAGAGGAGTAATTCGGCGGTATCAAATATCTCCTGTCCATCCAGTTTTTCAGGATGTAACAAAGCGTACTCCAAAATATTTAGGGACGAGTCGCTGGAAACCGGTTTATTCAAATCCACATTTAGAGCAATAGAATTCAAAATCTCTGAAACATTATGCCCCTTTATACCGTTCACCAACAATTCAAAAGGCGAATTCACCGTTTTAGGGTCAACAAACATCTTTTTAGCGTATTTGTCAGTAATAAAAGCCAACCTTTCTTCATCTGTCGAATTTGGCTTGATTTTTCTATCCGTATCGAGCAACTGCTCGTAATACTGATTAGATGTCGAATTGTTTATATGACCCAACAATGCAGTTGTCTCTTTACTAAATGAATCCAATCTAAGGGATTTCACCTTGGAAACACTCGTTCCCAAAGACCTATGACACGAGGAACAATTGATGCAAAAAATCACCAATAGGTTAATTGAAACCCATTCAACTGATTCTGTGGATCCACAGTCACAGCATTTCAAGTTACTAGAGGATATGGATCGGACAAGCTTCAAGTTTGCCATTGAAACAGAGGAAACCCTTCTGACAGCCGGTGAGGTATCCTGGAAATCTTTCTTCTCTTGTAGGGGAAGTGAGCTTTTACTTTTATGAAACTTGATCTGTTGACCTGCTTCAAACAAGGCGTGGACCCAGTCATCACGATCCACCTCATCTATGGCCTGAAAGTACCTCTCTACTCCGGAGCTAGTGAACAATCGGAAGCAATTCCTTCTTTTATCAACATGATCGACTGATTTGATGTTGCAAAGAGAAAGATCTATAGGTTTATTTCGAATAGATTTGCCTTTTCTCCAATCCATATACTCAGAAAGCATACCAGCCTTCAACACTATGTACTGTTTGTGCCAACCAGATTTTCCTTGGCCTCCCTGACTGAAGAGAATTCCTGACTTGAAGTGTGTGGAAGCTGGACAACCCTTTGACAGAGCAGATCTTAATTCCTTCATGGTACTCGTATTTGCCACTTGACTTCTGATAGTTTTACGTTGCTCTTTCAAAGATTTGTAAGCAGAAAGTAAGTCCTTCCCTGTGTTGTTATCCGAAACAAATTTCAATAGTGTGGACATTAGGACATCGTAAAGAAAGTTGTAATAATCAATCTTTGCTATGTCAAACGCCTTACTCCGTTCTAGCAACGATTTATCCTTCGTTTTGCCCGAACTTAGATACTTAGATAACCATTCATAATACTTCTTGCTCTCGTCTTCAAAGGCCCTCCTCCTATTAGATAAAAACGAATCCAAGTTTTCAGTGTCATGAATTAGTTTATGAAAATGATGATCAGAAGATGAAATCTTAGTCTTGAGAGAATCTAAACTCTTGGTGTAATTTTCAGCGGAAATCGCTTTCAACTGGGATACGATGGTCTCATGATCAAACGCCTGAGAATACCTCTTAGTCATTGCATTTGGAGCATCGGTAATCAAAGTTTTTAGATGCGATAGCAAAGATGTTTGGATCTTCGATGACTGTTTAAGAGAAAGATGTAATTGGCCTAGTAAACCCTGTATATGGTGAAGTTCCGAACTCAAGTTGGAAATCTTAAGCTCATATGATGCAAAAGTGTTCCTTAAATCCGGACCATCATCCAAGGACACGCTGAATGGTGGCAATGTCGTTGGAAGGCTTTCAAATGTGATTTGAGGAGCAGGAAACTCCGATGGTTTAGAAAGAGTGTTGGCAGGTGGTTTCTTGTATAGAGGGAATTTGATGATCGGAGAACCACAATTAAGCACAGAGAAGTCGATTTTGCCAATGCATTCGGAGATATTGACGCAGAAAGGAATGGATAGGATATGCTCGGATTTTGTATCTTGTATGGAGTATGACAAGTTCTCAACAGATTCTGCTGAAAGGATAATCTTCAGTTTCCTGGAGTCTGATGGAATCTGAAGCATGAATTCTCCATCAACACATATGAGCTCAATTAGGTTCTGTGACTGAATTTTTTTCCCCTGAAAGTCTATTGAAATACGCTCATCGTTTGAATAAACAATTTCCAAAGACGTGATCTTGACTGTATCTCGGGATTCAGCCTTCGCTAGTATTAGTGATAAGATATCAGTCATGATAAAGAGATGCTAATATTAAAATTACAGGATGACTTGCGGAATTAAAGGAGTGAAGATGCAAGCATATGGATGGAAATATCCAAAAAATGAGAACAGTTAGGCGGCGTATTGACCGAGACTATAACAAGTGCTAGAATAGTGGTTACTAAGCGAACGACAACCGATAGATCAGATGTGGCTGAGGGTAAAGAATGAAAATGTGCGAACCAAAAGAAGAGCAGAGAATTGGCCAACATCATCAATCTTGGCCGGGAAATACGACGGTTTCATGTTCACTTAAAAGCTTATGTAGAAAGAATGAAATATTTACCTTAACTAGACTGAAAGATTTACTCTAGCTAAAACTACAATAGAGGTGAGTACGAAACAGGAGGACTGCGTCCATGACATCGTTAATGTTGTAGAGGTGTTGCCAAGTCTTCAAATTTGTCCCTACAAACACCCACAAAGACAACAAATACCCTTCTTATTTTTTAGAATAGAGTATTCAGCCCTTTTTTTTCTTAGTAAATCCCTTGATTAAGTATCCGGTTAATTAAATTGTGCTATAGTACGTAATCTCATTCATGCGAAGCATCTACCTCTCGTTGTCAGTTTACCAAGCAATGGAATTTTCTTTTGCTTTTTCTTTTAGTCCTACTAAATTCCTCACTGATAAGCACTACAAGCACAATAATATGTAGAAATAACAGAAATACATTCTTACGTAATCACAGTGCAATAAACTCCGTGAGACTTGTCTGCCCCATGAAACCTGTTTGTTAGTAGCACAAGAGAAATAACAAGCATTTGTCAGCACTTTCAGCTTTCAGATTCCATTTTGGTCTGCTAATGAGCCTTAAGCATGATTTCTGATAATGAAGTCTTCGGTGAATTCCGGCGCTAAAGAAAATGCTTCCGAGAGATTCCCTACTTTCCACTCCAAGCCATATACTTCTTTTGAAACATTGCCATCGTCATAGTACAAGTAATATCTAATGTCTTCGAAATCGTTTACTCTCCCTAGTGACCTTTCCTACATATCATATCCACGTTCTTCTGCTGGAGACGCCGTCCGTACGGTTTGGACTGGTGTATGGATGCACACGTTGGCCCCACGGTCACAAATTACTCACTAAGTATCACGTACAACTATTTTCGTTGCTGTGCTTTTTGGCTTGAGGGCTCAAATCATTGCTTCAACCCGGTTCAAGTGTTTTTGCCGTCCAGACGGACACTCCAAAGTAAAAGTTCTTTTTGTCTTCCGGAATGAGCAAGAAGGATAATAGCAAACAGATGGAGAACGGATTAGGATCTCAGAATTCGTTTCTACCAACATCGACAAGCTCTTCCTCGTTATACCTTAAGGGAAATGACAGCGGTGATCATTCTGAAGCAACGAGAAAAGGTGTAAGAAACCGAGGCGGTTCTCACTTATCAAAGCGGTACAATAAGTCAAGAAACAAGCAGACCGTAAATATGGATGATGACTTTGATTTGGAGAAATCGATAAAGAAGGCGAGCAAGAAAGGCATAAATATCTCACACTTGATCGACTTCAGCTTTGACGATGATCGTCAATTAGAATCTGCTGAAACGGCTATTAGGGACGCACATCGTCATAGAAGAAGAAGCAATAGAAGGGTGCATCGTCCGCAGTTGAATTTGACGGGAAGAAACTATATCAACGTCAATTATAAATTCATCGTTGACTACAGGGCCAACTACAAATCTCAAATCATGGATCCAAATATTCCTTTGGATGATGAAAGCATCATAAGAGTGATTGTGAACGAAAACGATTACCAGTGCCCGATTTGTTTGGGAGACGAGTTTGTGGCACCTAGAATGACCAAATGTGGCCATATCTTTTGCTATCCATGCCTTTTACGACTATTTGAATCTGTTGGAGGTGAAAACGTCATTCCCGGAAATCGGTCCACTTCTTGCCCACTCTGTAACGAGACGATAAGAGAAAACAGCAGGTTGCTTCCTGTGTTGATAAGCAAAGACTTGAATGATAAACCAAAGATAGGCGACAACATCCACCTCAAATTGATGTACAGACAGAGTAGCAAGATCTTTGCCCAACCGTTCAGGTACTATATTGGCCATTGCGAGTATGACGGTAATATTCCATGGATAGAGCATGGATCAACGGTTACCAATTTTTTTGAGACTTCTAAGTTTGTACGATATTCAAGGCTGATGAAATGTGACTTGTCGTTTATAACCGCTTGCTTTGATAACGATCTTTCCACAGTCCTTACTCAAAAGCTTATCGATGAGGAATTGTATCACAATTATGACAATTCTTCCCATTTCTATGACCTTGCAAAAAAGAAGATAGAGGCCCAAAAAGAAGAAGTTAAGAAGTCTTTTGAGGCCGATAAAAGTGTACGTGATGCCCCTGTCTATCCGGAGGAAGAAATTCTAGATTTTGACCAGTTAACATTGAAGCAGCATGACTTTGTCCCTGGAGGTAAGGGATATTTCTTTTATCAATGTATCAGTGGATACAATTTCAAGACAAAATTCTTTTTGTCCTCACTTGATGTCCAAGTATTGAAGGCTATATATGGAGATTATTCCATGTTTCCGGTAGAATTGAACCTGAAATTGGAGAACATCAACTATGATGAAAATGTGATCACAGAGGAGCTGATACTTAAGGTAAAATACATGGGGCACTTGCCGGTAGGTACGGGCGTTGCATTTCTGGAGTTAGATTGGCTTGGAAGTGGGCGAAACTTAATGCCAGAGGAGGTACTTAGCAATATGAAGAAGAAGTTGAAGGACAGATCGAGAAGAACAAAGGCCAGAACAAGAAAGGAGGACCGCAACAAGAAATCATTTGAGAAGGAGCTGGAATTGAAGACTTTGCAGTTTTATTCGAACGAGAATCATCTTTCTCTAGAAGACTACGGATACCAATTGAAGAGAGAAAACGAATTTCAGCATATTGCCAGAAGACCATCAGAAGACTTGGAAAACCAGCCGGCATTAGGAGCCAGCTATTCCGGGGATATCATAAGTACCAAGAAAGAGATGAATTCAAACGATAATGGACAGTCAAAAATGAAATACAGTACCACGGTTTGGGGTACAAGGATACCGGTGGTAGAAGAACCGGGTAGTGGTGAAGACGAGGAGGTTGAAGAGATAGAGGAGATGCTCAGAAAGGCAAAAGAAGAACAATCCAAGAGCGGAAGAAAGGGTCGGAAGTCCAAGAAGAAAATCATATTACAATTCTAATTATAATTTTAATGAACCCGCATAAACGGCATAGATGAGACGTCATAAGGTAGGTAGAAAAAAAAAATACTTGTGCGCTAAAAAAGAATGAATGGTAGAAAGATTAGTGCGTCTTTAATTGGAAGCATTTCTATCATTTAATCGAGTTTCTAATGTACGATTAATAAACTGTAAAAACTTACAAGTAGGTTTTGCCGCTATTTTGATGCCGAGATTGGGGCAGTTGTGGTGAGATTGGCATCGCTGGGTACTTGGAAATTTTTTAAAATGCTACTCTGCAGTTATCCCAGAATGAAAGACCACTTTTTATGATAGCCTCTAATTTTATTTTCCCCGAGAAGCTGATTTACTGATTTACTCTCCTGGTGTGCCTATACGTCTCTCTCTGTCTGGATTTTTGCTCATTTATTTACGGGTTGACCAGTGCAGAGCGATTAGCTCTATGAATGCCCACCGCATCTCCAGCTGCTCTACGGTTCGGCAAATTTATATAAAAAATCCACCTTTCGATTCCATTAAATTACTTGCTCTGACATCCAGATTGCGGCGTCCAAACTTACAACTAATTATTGACCGACAGCCGCCGATCATCCATCGTCTATTCTCTTGGCTCGCTCGCTCGCTACCAACGGTTTGTGCGCCGTTAACCCCACATTCTCTCGGCGAGCGCAGCAAGTCATCAACGTCCTCAATTGTATTGGCATCGATTCAAGAAAGATGACATCTGATACCGCCTAAGAAGTCTCATCTTCTATACTGCTACACATGTCTCAGTTTGTTGCTTCCACCTAAAATGACCTCCAACATTCTCTCTCTGCCTTCCAGCAAGTCCCCAAAACTTCCATCATATATATGCTCGACCGGCCTACCTGCCCCTGTGGAAACGTGGCACCGCGAGACGAAAAATCTAATGGCTACACCAGGGAGATAGATGTCTGTGTTTGCTTCACTTCATCTCTTTCCTCCACGCAACCTGCTTTTTCTCCATGGCAAAGCGTATTGTGCAGAAGTTAGCTGAAAAGCAGGATCAGTTCTACATTCAGAACGGTCCGCATAGATGCTACGTGTCGACAAAGGTCAATGCGTTCCAGAAGTTCACCTCTGTTGCAGAAAAAGCACAATTGTTGGTGCCCGTCTGCATTGCGTTGGCAGTTCGTTTGACAGGGCTATCGGAGCCCTCCGTTTCTGTTGGAGGAGAGGTTGCTGTAGGTGCAGCAATTAACAAATATCTGTCCGGCAGGCTCTTCATTGACAAGCAACCACCAGGCGCACAGATGTTTTTCTATTGGTTGGCCTCTCTTTTGGGCTACAACAAGCCTAAGTTTGATTTCTCCAGAAATGCTGCTGCGTATATTGCAGAGGATGGCATCATGCAGTTTCCTTACGTGACATTGCGTTCCTTGGCTGTGATTGCAGGTGTCAGCACAATTTTGTTCACGTACAAGACCCTCAAGTCAACTGGTGCTCGCCACTCTGTGTGCCTATTTGGTGCTCTCGTTTTGGCTCTTGAAAACTCGGCGATTGTCGAGTCCAAGT
Source organism: Allodekkera sacchari (assembly GCA_030565225.1). NCBI lineage: Eukaryota > Fungi > Ascomycota > Pichiomycetes > Pichiales > Pichiaceae > Allodekkera > Allodekkera sacchari. Next base: position 222,470 of record JAJMBG010000008.1, read on the forward strand.
ACTTCTCCTCTGGTGGCTTGTTCCTCTTTGTGTTTGCTCTTACCATCAGTTTGATTAAGACCCTACACACCCACCGCGCATTTTCCAGGGAGTGGTGGGCCTCGCTAGTGCTCACCGGGGTGGGGCTCGGCCTTTGTGTCTCTACCAGCGTATTGGGCTGGTACCTTGTGGTGTGGGCTCTACTCCTATCCCTCAAGGATTGGTGGTTTGCACTAGGTGACTTGAGTGTCACAACTGTTGAGGCATTTGCCGAATTGACGAGCAAGTTCGCCACTTGGATCGCCGTCACCGCTACAGTCTATTTTGCAGTGTTCTCCCTGCACTTCACGCTGCTACCACAGCGCGGTGAAGACTATAACGTCCTGTCACCGGAGTTCGAGGCCACGCTACAAGGCACACATCTTAACCATCTTCCAGCTGAAGTCTCTTACGGCTCTACAGTGATGCTTAGACATGTTTTCACTGGACGCTATCTTCATTCCATCAACAGGACTTATCCTACCGGAGACAACATTGTCACCACATTTGCAAGTGAGAATGACGCCCAGAACTGCTGGTTCATTGAAAAGAGAGTAAAGACCCCTGACGATCCATTGACTGCTAGAATCCAGCCAGTCGAAAGCATGAAGCATATTCGGCTTTTCCACAACGCTACCCAGAAGTATTTGAGTGTCAATTCAGACAAGAAGCCTCCTATCTCGGAACAAGATTACAACAAGGAAGTAACTTCTACCGGTAACGCTACCTGGGCAGGTGATCGTAGTATCGACTTTGAAGTGCGTTTTGCAAAAGATTACACCAAGTCTGAGCTAGGTCAGCGGCGTATTCGTGCTGTGGAAACCGTGTTCCAACTCTACAACCCTAAGGCAAACTGCTTTTTGTTGGCTGACGATAAAGCTTTACCTCAGATGTGGGTTGACAATACTGAACAAAACGAAGTCATCTGCATAGAGCACCCAACCTTTGAACGTTCTCTCTGGTACATTGATTACAATACTCATCCAGCCTTTGATAAGCACACTCCAGATGTCGAAGTGCACAAGTATTCGACATGGGAGAAGTTTGTTGAGGCCAACAAGCTTATGATCAAGAAGTTTAAACAATCCAAATTCGATGAAAAGTCAGCCTCCAAACCTAGTGGCTGGCCATTTGCTATTGCGGGTACCGATTTGTACATCGGTGTTGAAAAGACTGTTTACTCACTGGGAAACATTGTCGCATACTATATGATCTTTATTTGCATTGCCACATTTGTTATGTACATTGGAGCCGATGTTATTCGCTTCAATCCTTTCCAAGAACCGGCTTTCCATGCAGCATCTTATCAACTAGTATACCACGGCCTTGATTTCTTAATGGGATACATTCTTTTCTATGGCTTACGGTTTTTGAACGGTAAACCGGGTTATTCTGTCGAGTATCTTCCAGGATTTTATTTTGGCCTTCTTTTGAGTTGTGAGTTATTTGAGTTCTTGGTTTCGAGATACAATAAATTCGGCTACAGCTTGATGGCAATTACTATATTGGCGGAATTTTCTGCCTACTATCGGTACTTTCCATTGATGTATGCTGGTGAATGGACAAGAGAAGCATGCGAGGCCGTTAGATTCTCGTTCTGGGAGCCATTCTGTAACATATACGCTCCTTTAAAACCATGATATTGATATAGATGATTGAATGATTAGAAAAGCAGTAGATCGGAAAAAAAAAAAAAAAAAAAAAGGTAAAATAAATTATTGGCTATATAACATAATCTACCGAAAGCAGGGAAAGTAAAGCAGAACAACCTCACTCTCAAATGAAAACATATTTTCTATTTCCTGGAAAGTTTCGACCATTTGATCATCTCACAGGCCGGTAAACCGGGGGAGTAAGTTTATGGATCTTATTTCAGCACCATGACAAATAACTAATACCTATTGATGTATGCTGTATGCTGTATGCTGCGTGATATTATGGAAGCATCTCATGTACACCCACTTGAAAGGTAATGGATAAAAGATTCATTGGACCAATTGACCCATATCACATGATTTCAATGATCTCCTATCCGCACAGACTTCTGTGCTGAACCATAGGTCAGTCACCAAGAATGGCAGCAGCATACTCTCCTTCTAAGATACTAGCTTTTTTCGTTTAGTTTTCAATTCAAAGCTTAATCCCGACTTTCCGCCATACCTTTGCTTATTTGGAGTATAAGCTTATCCACAAACTTTAAAAGATCATCTTTTTTGACTATTGCCCTCTTCTTCTCAATCTCTAATCTATCCAATTCCTTGTTTAGTTGTTGTATTCGATCCAGCTGCTCTTCTTGAGACACTCCGACTCCTGGAAGCGTGTCTATTATGGTGAGTATCTGTCTTGTCTTTAGAATAATATCACGAGACAATTCTTGAAGATTTGCTTGGAATTCATATGCAGAGGGAGGGTGATAGTCAGGATCAACCACTTTGGGATCTGATTCAGTGAGCTTGACTGAATCGTGGTTTTGGTCCACATAGGTTAAGGAAGCAAAGAACATGTCGGTCAACTGGAAAACGTTAGAATATTAAGACCGGATGTAACAATACGATTCATGTATACTTACTTGGTCTAGACATATCTGCAATTGCGTTAATCGGTCAGTCATTTGTATGCAGGAAGATTAAGAGGATGAAGACATACGAAGACCACTTTAAAATCTACCTAGTGCGGTGTAGGGATGTGATAAGCCGATCGAGAATACTAAGATGAGAGAGAAAGAAAGTAGAGTTCGAAAAGGAAGGGAGAAGGCCGGTTAAGTAGGAGGCAAATTGTATAAGAATAAAGCAAAAAAGTTGTCTACATATCTTAAAAGAAGTGATTGAGATTGGTGATCGGGGTAAAAAAAATGAAACAGGTCTGCAGGACAGAGGGAGAGACTTAGCAGGCATGCGCATTGAAGAGCAGCAAGGGATAATGTAGGAAAGCTTGCTGTTTTGCATGTATTAAAAGGTGCAGCCTACAACGTACAGTTATCACCGTTATTATAGCAAAGGATTATTATCGTCTTCATATATTATACTTCCATATACTAGACTTCCATATACTATACTTCCTTATACTATACTGTATTTGTTTGGTCCTCGCTGCTTCACTTGGCAGATCTGGAAACTTAAACCACAGGCCCCGCGCAAGGTGAAAAATGGACCAAGTAACCAGGTTTAATAAGTGTACAGCTTTTTCTTTGTTTGAACCTTCACATCAGACTTCTTAGATGGATTTCTACTCTAACTTAGATTCCAGCTTGTTGGATAGACAAACTCCCACTCTATTTGAAATTGTGTCAGCCAAAGAGTTGGAGGATCTTCTGTCACCGTCTGTCAGATATCTTCTTGCTCATTATGCACAGAGATATCCGAGACATCTCATCAAAATATTAAACCATTTTGATGAATTGAATCTTGCTCTCCGCGGATTGTTGGAGTATAAGTTTTTGAAGAACTGGAATTCCACCTTTATCGAGAAATTTTATGGCTTGAAGCGATCCAATCAGTTGAGCTTGCAAATCACAGACAATGAAGAAGCCCAAACTGTATCATTCAAAATAGAAAGACTGAGAAGATTGAAAAAGATCCAGATAGCTTCCTCCCTATTTGAGGTGGTCTTTGTCCCATATTTAAACGAAAAGATGCAACTTTTTTACGACAAGTTTCTTCCTGCCTATCTCTTGAATCGCTTGAAACCTCGGGAGTCGATCAAAGATTTCCTAAAATACTGGTTCGTCAAGTTATATCCGATCATCAGTCTCGCTTTAAAACTGATAAATATTGCATTTAAGATCTTGTTTGTTGGCGGTAAGATCAAATCCACTACACTAATTCAATATCTTTTCAACATCGTGTACTCAAGAATGAACCAATACGACTATGATCTTGATGAGAAAAGAACTGCGAAATTCCTGTCACCATTCAAACTACCTAAAAGTAGGATCCGCCCGGTGAGCTTCACAGAATCACTTCTTTCCCTATTTTCCAAGATATCTCTGCCTCTAAAAAAGACGGTGCTAGTTACTTCAACGTCGGTGCTACCAATATCTATTTTCCTTTTGAAATTCTTAGAGTGGTGGAACACTTCAGAAGTCTCCAAGACATTTCAGACTGATGACACAAATGATTACATTCCAAAGGCGCCATATGTTCTACCGCAGCGGCTTTCAAAGTCTAAAAAGATCAAGAAAATGCTAACGACTCAAGATGGCAAATGCCGAATTTGTCATCAAGAAATTCACAACCCTGCAATTATTGAAACTGGCTATGTGTTTTGTTACCCATGCATTTACAGTTATCTTCGTGATGGGGACAAGCGTACGGGGGGTAGATGTCCCGTCACAGGTAAAAAGCTTTTAGGTTGCAAATATAGTGACACCCTAAAGGAATGGAAAGTTCATGGCATACGAAGATTGATGATATGAAAATACTAACACGCCCATGAAGTGTAATATAATGCATAGTTTATTATCTATATATGCCTCTATAACTCTTGCATCTATTCGCTATCCTCACTATCATCTAATCCTTCCCATTCAATGTAGTTATCGTTTATGATCTGCTTACTTTTCTTCAACATTAATGGATCGAATGGAAAGTATGCCTCCAAGTCCAAGAATTCCTGCTTCCTTTCAAATTTTCCTTCAACAGAAGATAAGTGTGAATTCGAAAACGTGTTTCGAACGCCATTTAGCCTCTCCCTTTTTATCCTTTCAATAATGGAAAAGCAGTAACAAAGATCAACTTTCTGGGAGATCCTGGCAAAGATCAAGACAACGGTTTCGTTGCAATATTTCAAAGGATTGAATTTAGATAAAATTACCTGGTTGTAGAACTGATCAAGTTTCAGTTCCCATTCCGAATCATTATCTTCCTTCTTTAGCTCTTTGTAACGGAAACAAAAAATATAAAGCAATCCCTGAAATACGCAGTAGAGCATCTGAAACCTTTCCATCCCTCCTTTACCATTTCCAACTTCCTCCTCTCTTTCAAGAACAAAGGCGTTACACCAGTCTGTCAAATATTTCATGACAAATAGTAGCTGCTGCCTCGTTAGCGATTTTGCTCTTGCAATAAATGAAGAGACATATTGCATGGCTTTAATTCTGTTAGCAGTAATTTCGTCTGCATTGAATATAACTTCAATTAGCATAACCAAAAAGGAGTCTGTTAACTCTGGTTGTTGCTGGACCACGTGAAATAAAAGATATTGCACACATCTCGTGTAATGCGTTGGTAAGACATAGGTCTTAAAAAGAGAAGTTAGAGTGTTAAATATCGCAATGCCATTTCCCTTCTCTAGCCCTTCGGAGGAGAAAGATTTATCAGTAGCCTCAAACAACAGCTTCATCATGGAGTCTAGTTTAGAAGAAAGGAGTGAAACACTTTGGATCTCGTTATGATACTCCTGATCATCGTCGTCAAGATATAAATCGTCTTCATCAGAAGACTCATCAGTATCAGTGTATTCCTTATCATCCTTATCTCCCTTGGACTCCTTTTCTTCAATCTCATCTTTTGTTTCATCATCACTCCTTAGTGCATCGTCAAGATCATCATCATCAATATCGTCAATTTCATTCTGAAGTTCAACATCAAGTCTGATCATACTTTCAAATATGAGTGTCCAGACAGTGAACCGGATTTCATCGCAATACTTAACAACCTCTAATAAGTTTGCAGTATAGTTTATGATGTCATCTTTAGGTGCGTTCTTGTTGGGAAAATTGGATGAAAGAATTGAAGGGAGAGAATTAACGGATGTGGGTATTGACTGGATGAGATAGTAGAGGACCTTATGGATCGGTGGAAGACTTTCTTTTTTAGTAAATAGGGAGGTCATTTTAGTAACAACATCATGAAACCATTTCGGGGAACTTGAGACAAACACCATAAGAAAAGTGGTGTATGCCTCGATGAAGGATTTATTATTAATGTGAGAGATCCAATCATACTTGAGTATTGCTTGGATCAAAGAGTTTATGGATTTGTTCGAATCGAGTCTTGAAACATCAGAAGTTAAGGAATGAAGAATCGTTATAAAAGAATCAATAGATATAGATTCCGGATTAGTGTCCGGCAGGTTTATCTGCGAAGTAAGCGTCTCGATTGGAGCGGTGTCATTTTCCTTCTCCAAGGACTGCAAAGCAGACTTCACCAAGTTCGAGTAAAAGCTATCGGAAATATTGCTTTTAAATTTTTTGCTTTCAAGCTCATCAGATTTTACGTCATCTAAAGCGTCGTGATTTCGTTTAGTTGATGAGCTAGAAGTTGCATTTGTAGTATTCATCGCCTGTATCGGGAGTTGCGGAACAGCAGAAGAAGCAGGGGTAGCTTGTACTGACATCATTGTTAAAGAATCATATTAGGGTTCGGTTACCAGTAGCAAAAGTTGATTTAGTAGGAAAATTAAGTTAAAACGAAGTTTGTGTAAGAAAAAAAGTGTATATCTAGACGCAAGAAACTAATCAATTAAAGCAAAAAAAAAGTGCATAAAAATTTTTTACCTCACATCCCAAAGGGGAAAATTGAAAATTTTTAAATGCGATAAGCTAGGGCTGCGATTCTGTATGTAATGTAATACAGGGAAAGTAGAAGTGGTTGATGCTGGGGCAAAATGTATGGTGGAAAGCAGCAGTGGATGGTATCAAGCTAGTTAATTAATTGTTATTGATCAGACAGTTTTGGGGCTAATTTCTTTGGGACGTAATGTAATCAGCAGGGCGAACTCAGAGTTGTAGTAAAAGGGGTACGAGATAACACCATCATGCCGAAAACTTTCGGGAAATATCTGAACATCGAATATCACAGAGAATAAGTGTAGTACTGGGCATAAAATAATGTCGTAAAGTGGTGACCAAAAAAATATTACAATGCTCACAAGGATGCCTGGATTGGACATAATAGCTATTGCGTATTGGTAGCAGCGGCAGTGTCAACGCAACGCTACTTAGCAGAAACCAAAAAACACATCTCCACCAGTAATAATGAATAATGCAATCCTAGGTACCATAATATTGTCTAGCTGGTCATAAAAATAATCTTCCTTTATACTCCATGCCTCAGAAACTTCATTGTGGTAGTTTGTGGCTCGACTGGCATGAATAGTAGCAAGGCTACATATATCTTCTTTGCCTAGAGTAAACTACCTCTACTTTTACACCTCGACATCAGCCAGATTTGGAGCCACACTTCCTCCGAACTAGATTTATTTCTTAGCTTTTATTTACCATCCAACCTCCTTATATTCACTCTACAACCATTCCCCTCTAAACTCCATCAACTTCACACCCTACCTCCAACTTTTAGCGTAGATGCGGCCCACATCTCTCGACTCTTGCGCGCAGCCCGAAGTTCACGCTGTGTCTTCGGTGACAGCTACTTGCTTTTACTTTCCTTTGCTAAACTGTAATAATCAGCACGATTCAGCAATGCAATCAGATGTATCATACAATGGGGAAACACCCAATATTGCTGATGCCACTCAGGGACAGGACCAGGAGGAATTTCACAGAAAGCATCATCACTTGCATACGCATACGGCATTGCTGAACAGTTTATCACCGGAACAAATCCGCAAGGACCAGAAGATCGGATTAAAGGCAATACGGACATTTTTACAAAGCAAAACATCGTTTGATGTGCTTCCAGTTTCATACAGAGTTATAGTGTTTGAGACTTCTCTTCTGGTGAAGCGTGCACTGAACATACTTCTTCAGAATAGTATTGTGTCTGCACCACTTTGGGACAGCAAAACTTCGAGATTTGCGGGTTTGTTAACGTCGAACGACTTCATTAATGTCATTACTTACTACTCACAGCACCCGGATCAGTTTCAATTCATAGATAACTTGACGTTGGATGGCTTGCAGGACGTGGAGAAAGCTATCGGTGCACCGTCCATGGAAACGCTTTCCATTCACCCTTTCAAGTCTCTATATGAAGCCTGTGCAAAGATGATTCAGAGTTCGGCGCGTAGGATCCCGTTGATTGATGAAGACGAGAATACACATCGAGAAATCGTTGTCAGTGTCATGACCCAGTACAGAATATTAAAGTTTGTCAGTATGAACTGCAAGGAAACCAGAATACTTTTACAGCCCCTCAGCGAGCTAGGTATAGGAACGCTTTCGAACATCTCTGCTGCAAGGCTGGAAACGCCTGTCATGGAAGTGATAAATCTCCTGATGCAGAAGTCTATATCATCCGTGCCAATTGTCGACGAACAGGACAAGCTCATAAATGTCTACGAAGCTGTTGACGTTTTAACCTTAATAAAGGGTGGAATGTATGCAGATCTTTCTTTAAATGTTGGTGAGGCTTTGCTAAAAAGATCCGAGGATTTCGAAGGTGTTTATACTTGTACATTGAACGACAGTCTCTTCGTCATTTTTGAAACTATCCGGAAGTCAAGGGTGCACAGGCTGTTCATTGTGGACGACGAAGGTAAGTTGCTTGGAGTGTTAACCCTAAGCGATATTCTTAAATACATGCTTTTCAGCGAGGTTTAGCAAGGCAGAATTAGAAGCAAGTGATAAATAATACAATCTGTAGGGCTTAATCACCACTTAATTTATTAAGGAAAGAACATAACTATTTGTAGTTTGTATGAGGGAAAATATATTTGATACATACTAGACTAGGATATATATACTAAATGAATTCCCCTGTTTTCATGCGAACATACTAATTACAGCTTGTGACTAGGCCAAGGCATAATGAATGAAACTTCGTGAGCATTCACTGTTGTACACCCTTCTACTTCTGAGTTCTACGCCAGTTGTAGTTAGCCTGTTTACCCTCTGACTATTTAGTATTGAGAGACTCTACAGATCTCTCCAAAACTCTACATAGCCGATCTCTTCCACAACGATATTACGTAATATAACGATTGCTTGCTTGCTCGCCTTCTTGTCATCTGTTTATAGCATATTTTGTATACTATCTTGTATCAATGCTTCCAGTAAAAAATAACAGTCAAAGTATCAAAAGTATTGCTCGATGTATCACTCTCGAACCTGCATCAGGTTCTAGATTCTTGATTTCGGGTTTACGTCTTTCCTGTTAGCGCCGAAAGTTCAGCGGTTAACGCTATGACCTCAGCGATTAAACATGTAAAGCTCAAAAACGGATCACGTGCCGTTAGTTTTCACTGTGGCGTCGAGCAGGTTTTTGTTACCTAATTAGGCTATAGGCTGGTGAAATATTTAGTAATCAATTTTAGCTATAGATATAGGCCAGAAAGACCATTCTTCACAGCTGATGGAATTTGCTGTATATTCATTTCATCTAGTACTTTTCTCCTTTGCTATACGGCTGTGCTTTCTCCCGTTCAAAGAGAAGGCCATATTTCACAGCTTATAGTGTCTGGATATAGTCGGTGATCCTCGGACTTTAAAAGTCTGTCATATTCAATCATGAGTATTAGAACTCGATACCCAAATGACATTCCGTGGTCAGAAAAGGTTGATCAACCTCAGGTGACGCTTCGGTCAACTTTGGCAGGACTTGCTATTGGTACGATTATTCTAATTTCCAATTTTCAGTTCGGCTTGCAGACAGGATGGATTTCTATGATGTCTCTACCTTCGGCGCTTTTAGGTTTTGCCATTTTCAAGATGCTCCAAGAGAAGCTTGACTACAGATTCACAGACGTTGAAAACGTATTTGTCCAGAGCGTAGCAGTGGCTACAGCAACTGGCCCTTTGACGTATGGATTTGTTGGAATAATTCCTGCAATTGAGAAGTTAATGACTCCGAAGGAAAGTGGCTATGACCATCCGATTGATCTAAAGCCTCTATGGAAGTTGGTTCTATGGGCTTCTGGAATAGCTTTTTTTGGTGTTTTCTTTGCTATTCCCCTTCGGAAGCAGTTTGTTATCCGTGAGAAACTACCATTTCCAAGTGGCAGTGCCACTGCTACTCTTATTTCTGTTTTCCACGGCACTTCTATGAAAGTGGACAAAGAGAAAGACGAGTCAGATGTCGTGGTGACTGAAACAGAGACTTTGTCTCAGCAGGATGACCTTCGGCCTATCAATGAAGAAGAAGAAACTCCAGACGACGATCGTGGACGTGACCATTGTCGCAACTCTCTGACCATAATCGAGTCTCAAGACTTATGCAGACTCACCCAGATTCAAGCATATCATGAACATATTACATTATTGGTGTCTACATCAATTCTAGCATCCATATACACAATTTTGTCTTATTTTGTGCCGCAGACCCGCAGTATTCCTATCTTTGGACAGAAGCTTTCTCGAGATTATCTAATAAATTTTCAGCCTTCACCTGCATATATTGGCCAAGGAATAATTATGGGATTATCTACAACCATGTACATGATGTTGGGTGCGGTACTCGGTTGGTTTGTTCTTTCTCCTATTGCCAAGTGGAAGGGTTGGGCTCCTGGAAAGGTTGACGATTGGAAGCAAGGCTCCGAAGGATGGATCATGTGGATCAGTTTAAGTATTATGATCTCCGATTCTGTTGTTTCATTCATTATAATTTCATTCAGATCACTACAAGGCTACTGGAATCTGCACTTCAGAACCACCTCAACAACTCGTGACGAAGGCTCACGCCTAATAGATTCTGCAGACACAGATAACGACGGCAATTCAACAGATACGTACGATTCGACTGATACTTCATCTGCAGAAGTTGACAGTACGAAAGAGAATAGCAGTAGCATCATAGATATGGAGGATGTACCAGAGTCCCATCTAATTCCAGAGAAAATAACATTCATCGGTTTAGTGCTTTCTTCTATCCTTTGTGTGTTCACCACTCGAGCGGTATTTGGTCCAGTTGTGCCGATATACGCCATTGTGATAGCGATAATACTAAGCTTCTTTTTATCAATACTTGGAGTTAAAGCTTTAGGCGAAACGGACTTAAACCCAATTAGTGGAATCGGTAAATTATCGCAGTTGATTTTCGCCCTTGTTATTCCAAAAGGTACTCCAGGTGCTATCCTAATAAATTTAATAAGCGGAGCTATATCAGAAGCTACAACACAGCAAGCTGGTGATTTGATGCAGGACTTGAAGACTGGATATCTCTTGGGTGCTTCTCCAAGGGCACAGTTTGCCGCTCAGATGTACGGCTCTGTATTCTCCGTTTTCATGAGCGCAATCATGTACAAAGTTTACACTAGCCTCTACAAGATACCTGGAAAATTATTCAAAATACCGACAGCTGTAATATGGATCGATTGTGCTCGCTTGGTTAACGGATCCGGGCTTCCGCCAATGGTGCTGCGGTTTTCTGTTGTTTTTGGTGTTATCTTTGGAGTGATTGCTTTGCTAAAGAACATTATCATTGATCCAAAAAATAGATATTACAAATGGATTTGTTACTTACCCAGCGGCGTCCCGGTCGGAATTGGTATTTACAATGCACCATCTTTCACATTTGCAAGATTCCTAGGTGGTTTGATTTCTTATTATTGGTCCAGGAAAGTTTGCTGCACCAAAAACGGGAAGAGTAATGATAATGTGCAGATGATAATCTTTGCTAGTGGATTGGTTTTGGGTGAAGGATTATTCAGTGTATTAAATATGGTATTCACCAGTTTAGGCGTGCCCCATTTATAAGACAAGTTATAGATTCTTGATAATAGTACATTCGGCGTATTGGGATTAGTTATACATCAGCGTAGAAAAGACTCTAAAACAATGTAGTAAAGGTGAATCTGCAAAGGAAAGAGGAGAAGAAGGAGAGGAGTAGGGGAAAAATAGTATTAACAAAGAGAGAGAGAGAGAGAGAAAGATAATAAGCTATAAGATAAAAATAAGATAAGATTTGTGAATATGGCAGCTGAAATGCATGCATTATTGAGAACTGGGGTTCATAACTATCCACGGATGCAGAACAGTGTTGACTTAAAATTGGAAACTGCAAATGTCATGGCATCGTGTTCTTATAAACGCCGGTTTTGTGGCTATATGATGTCGGAATCTGCCTCCAGATACCCGTCCTAGTTGTAGATGATATTTCACATGAGATCTTCAGATGACATCAAGCTATATTATGTTCCATTGCAGTGCTCTAAGAGAAGTCTCTTGCTGTCTTTGCTGATTTCCACTCTACCGATGGTGATATTGGTATTAGAACAGACCAGAAGGCATTGTCATCACAGATTTTTCTGGGACAAACCTCAATACTTTCTTTCCTTGTCTGCCCCGCCCTCCTGGCGCTGCTGCCGCAGCTTCTCGTTCTCGATCTTGTTGTTGATCATCATGATGGCATTCTGAATGCTGTACATGTTTCCCATCAAGGTAAGCTTTCTCTCTGGAGCACCGGCGACTTCGTCATTGACTTTGACATAGCATCCTGTCTGCGACCTTATATCTTTCAAGTTCTTTCCTCCACGGCCAATCACCAACCCGATATGCTTCTGAGGCACGAAAAGTTCCTGATTTGGCTTTCCATCGAGCCCTGTGGTGAGGGCCCCCGTAGAAGTATTGGAAGATGCGGTGCTGGCGCCGCCAGAGTACTGGGAAAACTGCGGCTGGAAGTAAGGAGGCATCTGGGACTTGTTACCGGGCTGCAGCGGCATCTGTCCGTACATTCCCAGCATCTGAGGTGGCACACCCATCATTGGAGCACCAGGATAGCCTGGCGCCCCGGGGAAGCTGCCGCGGCTGCCGCCCCGAGGCATACGGTTGCGCATCGCCTGCCTGGCCACGGGCACGCTTGGCTGGTTGAAGTTTGCAGGGTTGTAGTATATGGCCTTGGACATCTGCTGGCGGTGATCAAGCACAGTCTGTGCAATGTAGTATGTTGCGATGTGAATTGCGTCAGCAACTCCGGTGACGTTAAGGATCCGGTCGGTCGAGGCAGGCAGAATCTGATCGTTGGCCTTCAGCGATGCCGCCGAGCTCTCCTCGATCTCCCTGAACCGCATGCCCTTCTTGCCGATGATGTAGCCCATTATGGTGTGAGGGAACAAGAGGCGCAGGTTGTACTGGCGGGACTCCAGTGAGGAGGGCACGTCCATCGGCTCTCCCATTATGATTCGCACAATCAACCCAAAGGCCTTAGCCACATACTCTGCCGGCCCGCGTACAGAAATGACTCTCTCGGGCACGCCCTTTAGGTTTTCACTGACGTTGACTTTGGCGTTGGACACGCCCTTAATGTGGTTGATGGTTTCGCCACCCTTTCCTACGATGGCAGCAGTCTCGCTGATCGAGCAAAGCATCCTGAAATGCACGTAAGTGGGATCGTCGTTGTGGGGAACCGAAGACGACCGGTGTGCAGACTCCATCGAGACAAGGGTCGGTGGCTGGTGTGCTGCAATGGTGTGTGGCTGGGGCAACGTATCTTCAGCACCGGTGCCCCGTGTAGGCGATGATCCCCCGGACTCCATGGATGTAGGAACATTGGATGAGTCCTGCTCGCTAGATTCCGACAGATAGGAAGCATCAAGAGTCTGCTCATGCTGCTGGTCGGGATCTTCCTGTTTGGCAGACGAGGTCGACGAACGCCTGTGATTGTCGGTGTCGGAGCCCGAATCCTTGCGTTCCACCGCATGGTTGTCGAGGGCAACACGTTTAACGGTGGTTTTATCTCCTTCTTCGTTTTTTCTCTTTAACATCATGGAGAATGGAAAGATAAAAGTGAGCTTAGTTATGAATGTAAGGTGCGCGTGAATTTGCCAAGTGAGTGAGTGAGTGAGTGAGAGTGTACGAGACGCAGTGAGTGGGAAAAAGTCAGACAATGGAGAAAGCAGAGATATGCGAGAGAGTGAGTCGTGGTATGCATTGTCTGTGGAAAAGTTTCACGGTGTGGAGCTGCGACGCGGTGCTGAGGGAGAAAACAAGGAACGCCCGGTGGAGGTTGTAGGGCGTAGAGCAGTGTGGGGGATCTGTTACGTGGGAAGGAAGATAAAGTACTGCTGGTGGATTCGATAAAGGCGTAGAATGTAGAAGAGATAGGTAATAGGTAATAGGTAATAGGTAATAGGTAATAGGTAATAGGTAATAGGT